>BOPN01003851.1:127500-130000 GCA_017312705.2 Penaeus japonicus | reverse complement strand
AAACGAATACAGTAACCAATGTTGAAGCCACTGTTTTAAAGTCTAGCTTTATCTCTTTTACTCGTTGTATCCCAAATCGTCTAAAACTCCAGAGTCAATGTCTAGGTATTGTTTTGCCCTCGTGATTGCAACATATAGGATGTTCCATTCACCCTTTCCATCCTCTTGATTCCGTCCGAGGTTGAAATCATCTAACAAAGTGACCCAGTCAAACTCCAGGCCCTTCGCTCTGTGAACTGTGCTAAAAATGATATCAGAATTGGCTAGCTTACTGCTACATTTTTCCTTTAGGCGTTTAATGTGACGGGGAGTCTTGTCTCCACTATGCTTAAACATTTTGATCTTATTAGACAATTCGATGTCATCAATTTTAGTAGCAAATTGATCAAGATCGGAAACAGTGCGAAACTTTCTGAAAAAATCTTTGTTTATAGATTCTTGTTTCTCTGGTTTCGATAGGTTATATATATCTAGAACATCGTCAAACTCATATGCTTCTAATCCTCCAGCAAAACCCATGGACTTCGAAGAATACTTTTCATCGTAACACATTTCAAGAGACCATTTGTATAGCCCCACATGCGTCCTTGCCAAATAAGCCCTAGTCAGTCGGGCATCAGGAGAGGGCATCGGCATATGTCCGCTGCGTACAAAGTCTCTCCTTCTGCCTCCAACAAGTGTCTGCCCTTGCAGCTCCGTGAGATTCTTTAAAACACATTGTGCTACGGATGCTATCTTAGGGCCAAATCTAAAGGATTGTGTAAGTCTGTACGCGTGTGTTTCTCTGATCATCTGAAAGGCATTGACAACACCTTTGAAGGAGAAGATTTCTTGGTGAGGATCACCCACAACAACCTGGAAAATATGATACAATGTTTTTTGTTTTTTGTTTTTTTTTTCAATTATTAGTATTATTATTTTTATAAAATACATATACACTCCTTTATATGAACACTCCTTTATATGAAAGTTCCATATCAATGTAGCAATCTTTCAATACACCAAACAACTAAAGCACAAAAATCAGCAGAATGGAAATCAACGAAAATATTTTATTTACTCTCTAAGTAAGGGGAAAAAATGCATGGACACTCACTCTGGCGCACTTCTGGTTGCGGAAGATGTCTAAGATGGCTGCGTTCATATCCTCGGCCCCATCGATCATAATGGCAGAATATTCACTGATTTCCGGTTTTTTAAGCTGCCAGCACTTTAACTGGCCATCCTGTAATATTCAATGATTATACAACGTGTGATCTTGAATATGTACAATGAAAACATTTCGGACATGCTATTACCTTATGTCACAACTGCGAGCTAGGATTGAGGTAATTGTACATATGTTGTTCTAAAATGTTGTATGTAACAAATATTATGCTGTATGTGTGTATGCAGGTGCGTCAGTGTAACCGGGCAGGTACACGAGGACCTGACACCTGACTCACGAGGAAGGTACACCATACGTCAGAGGCAGCATGCGACCTGATTAGTCGGTGTACAGGTGAAAGCTCCGCCCGATACTCGCCCTGCCATCGGTGCATGATAGCGACCCCACGCAGCCCAGGTCATTCATGATTCATTGCATTGGACTGCCATTACTGATTGGGCATTGAGACTCTGGTGTCATTGACACCAGCACCTGCTCCAGACTCACCTGCACCAATTGAACCTGCCTACAAGCCCTAATCGACTGCAAGAAGAAGCTACAAGAACTCTTTCAAGGAAGAGTTAGAATCCACCTAAGAGGATTACCCTCACACCCCCCAAAATAAACCACAGAAGCACCCAAAGAAGAAATGCCTGAACTGCCAGTCCTTGAAGAAGAGATGCTGCCATTGGAAGAGCCCTCTGCACCAGTAACAAATTATGTAAGGGTGCCATCCCCTCAGAGGTGCAAGAATGTAAAGAAGGCCAGAGAAGCAAGAGGCAAAACAGTAGGAGTCATCCTGTACACAGTTGAAAAGAACATTACAAACGGCAATATTGATGATGAAGATGTTGCAGAATACATCAAGAATGGCAGGATGAAATACTCCTACAATAATCAGAAGCTGAAATCTGATAGTTGTGCCAGTATCATTGATAGAAGAATTAGGGCATCCTCCCTTTATCTCGGTGGTGTGATTATTACCTACCTCGACCCTGAAACCTAGAGGAAGAGGAGGAATGGCTATGATGAGTCCCAAGAGAGGCATGAAGATGGACCTGCAGCCAAATCCAAGTGACCAACACCATTACTGTAGTACAGCAAAACGTCCTTAAGTGGACTATGGTTCGTAGGAACGAACTGTCGGGCATGTACTGAGCCCTAAATGCAGACATAGTTCTGATAAACAGTTATGGTTTAAAGGGCACAAACAGGCTCAAACTGTTCCCCTACTTATGCTATCAGAGGAATAGGATTGGAGAAGCAATTGATGGGATAGTAATAGAAGTCCGAAGAGAGATTAAACACAAGATTCTCGACGACTTTGATGAGATACTGGCAATAGAGATAGAA
>BOPN01003851.1:115000-120000 GCA_017312705.2 Penaeus japonicus | reverse complement strand
GAGACCATCCCCAAAATCGTCCATGGTCCAGGTGTTTCAAAGACGCCTGGTACTACAACAATGAGATTAAGGAGGTCAACCTCAGAATCAGTATGTGCAAAAGACACTTCCGCATACAGAGAATCCCTGAGAACCACACTCTTTTGAGAGAGGCTCTCAGGGATGCTTAGGAAACTGTTAAGAGAGTAAAGCAGTGGCTGGAGTGGTGTGAGTCCTTTGGCCACCAAAGCTCCCTTTTCTAAGCTGTGGAACAGTATCAGACAGGCCACAAATCACTCATCCGCTGTCAGAGACAGAGAGACGGGCACTCAAGTTTTCTGCTAGAAAAGTGGTGTTGGCCTACCAGCAGAATTGAGGGCATGCCAAGAGGAATTCCTTCCAGGCAGGCATGCCCTCATCAGAGAAAAGGCGGTCATGCCTAATGACACAGATGCCATGTTCTCTCTGAGGGCAAAGCACCAGAGGTTTGATTACCCTTGTGAAGTCGATTACCCCCTGCTCCTTGATCCTGTGCAGTGTGGAGAAGGCGTCGAATTCCTTGCCGTTGAGATCCATTTGGCCGGGGATCTCCTCGAGCTGTATAATGTGTATAGCAGGCCAAAATGTAGTAGCTTAGGTATTAGTGAAGTCTGTGCTGCTGCAGCGTATGAGCCAATTCTCATAGGGGGAGACTTTAATGCCCACCACTCCATCTTGGCTCCCACTGGGAGTCGTGATGCAGCAGGTTACCACATAGCCGAGGTACATTGCAGGCGCTAGTTTTGCAGCAAGGGTTACAACGAGAGCTATGCGGGTATCTGACAATGCCTCCTCGCTCCAGGCAGAGGCAGTCACTATTATGGTGGCCCTAGCCCATGCAGCCCAGACGGACAAGCATGTTGTCATACATACAGATTCTAGGGTCGCCATTGACAGCCTGTAACAAAGCACGCCCCTTGATAACGTTTATCTTCTGACCAAGTTTCTCACCATTGCTCAGAGAATCCTGGATCATTGTAGACGCATTGTCATCAATGGATTCTGAACCATGTTGGTATTAAAGGGAACAACCTAGCCGACAGGTTGGCAGAGGAAGGCAGTAAAAAACCCTTGAGTGATCTTGTGGTGCATCCTAGCTGGGAACTGCTAAGGCGTAAAACGATGGCTGCCCTGCACCGACATAGAAAGGAAACGAAAAATCTCCCCCTTGGCCAGCTGGTACTCAGACGCCACAGGCTATGAGTCGCTGATACTTTCCCCCAGAAATATCAAGGTGTGCTGAAGTCAGCTTTCACAGACTGAGAATAGGCTATCCTTCTGCATGGCAAATCATACCCAGCAACGCTGTGAACATTGTGGCATGCCGGACGCCAAATTAGAGCACTACCTGATGGAGTTCGAGCACACTCGCTTCCTCAGGCAGGGCCCAGAGACGACAGCCGCCGGGCTGGTTAGACGGCTATGCCTGTCGCTTGCCCCCTGGCAACTGGAGCGCCTACAGGCATTGCGACCACCACGGTAAGCATTCAGTTATGATGATCAGATGAGTCAGCACTTATAGCTGGCAGAGGCCAAGCCGCCTCGTGCATATAGCCCGAGCGAAGCGTCGTAGCTTCTGTAATACTGAAACTAAATAACAGATATAACCTAAAAATTCAAGTATACGCTCCTACCTGCAGTCATAGTGATAAGGAGATAAAGAGCAATAAGATGTGCAAGCAGCTACCGATAGAGCAAAAACCTATTTAACCGTGATTATGAGAGATTTTAATGCCAAGATAGGAATAGGGGAAGATGGGGAAACCTTGGTTGGGAAACTTGGAATAAGTACTAGAAATGAGAGAGGGCAAAGGCTAATAGAATTCGTTGAAGCTCGATCCCTCAAAATTATTAATATATTTTTCGAAAAGAGACCCGGGAGATGATGGACATGGAAAACGCCATCCGGCATTAAAAACGAAATTTATTTCATAATCACTAACAGGCGCAACATTGTATAAGACGTAAGCGTTATCAATAATGTTAATGTCGGTAGCAACCACAGAAGAAGCGAATGGAATAAGCTCATACAGAAGCCTCTCGTTAATATAATTAACCTTAAGAATTGAGCGACGGAATTTAGTCCTAACATCCGAAACGGATATTCAGCTCTCGAAGATCTTGACACAGACAAAATGAATGACTAATTCACTGAGATAATAAAGGAAGCTGCAGTTGAAATAGGCCATAAAGACGAAAAAGAAAAGTTCAGTAAGTTTTCGGTAGAAACTAAAATCCTAATGAAACAACGTAGGACAAAATAAGTTCACCAGAGATAACTAAGAGGATAAACAAGAAGAAGGATGATCACAAATTTAACATACGAAAAACAAACGAAGCTCTGCTTTCGGGCACCAGCCTTAAGACAACAAAGGGGAGGCTCGGAATAGGGAAAAAAATAAATGTATGCAGCAAAGAAACCCAAAGGAGAGGTGACATACAATAAAAATTAAATAATCAAAGTAGTAGAAGACTTCTTCTTATACCCCTCAAACGATCAACCATGAACAGAGGCAAACACAACAATAGGAGACGTTCCAAACATTACGGCAGATGAAATAAAAAGGGCACTGAGAGGCATGAAAAGAGGAAAAACACCAGGGGAAGAGGGCATCAGTGTAGATCTCATTCAAGATACAATGGAGATTGTCGCAGTAAAACTAGCCAATATTTTTAGCAAATGTCTAAGCAACGGTAAAACGCAGTAATAATCTTAATACATTAAAACGGGGGCACAAAGGAATTAAACAATTACCGACCTATAAGCTTCCTTTCAGTAATCTATGAACTGTTCACAAAAATGATTACAGCCTGCATCACCGATATATTAGATTCAAAGAGACCTAATGAACAGGAAGCTTCCTCAACAGATTTTCAACTACAGACCATATCCACACACTAATCCAAATAAGAGAGAAAACAAACGAATGTAGGAAGCTCGGTACAGATAGCGGCAGTAATAGATGCAATTCGTAGCAGAGGAAATATATTGTGGTTTATTAGAGGATATATATGGAGAAGGCACAGCAAGTATCAAAATCCACGCAGAAACCGATAAACCAATATAAAAGGTGGTAGGCAGGGCGACACCATCTTACCAAATCTGTTTATTCAAGAAATTAGATTGGAAGGAGAACGGGATTAAAAAAGGGGTGAACACAAACAATCTAAGATTTGCAGATGACATTGTTCTTTTCGGCGAGTCAGCAAATGTTTTACAACAATTATAAGTGAATAGGGAAAATCTGAAGATTGGCCGTAAAATGAACATGAAAAAGACTAAAGTCATGCTCAACAGTCGAACCGCAGGTGAGCAAATACAAGTACAGGGCGAGTTACTAGAAGCAGTCAACGAGTATATATACTAGACAACTCATCCAGAGAATCGGATCCAGCAAAGCCTTGATAAAACGACGAATCAGGCTACGTTGAGCGTCTTTACACAAACTAATGTATTACGTGAGGTAGTCTGCCACTTCATGCTCCAAAGAGAATGGTTTTTTACCAATGTGTCCTCCCCATCATAACATATGGGTCAGAAGTATGGACTACGACCAAAGTACTTAATAGGAAATTAGTAAGTGCTCAGAGAGCAAAGGAAAGGGATTTATGCTAGAAGTCAGCTTAAGAGACAAAAAGAGCAATGTGGATCAGGGAACAAACAAAAGTAGAGGATATACTGACGGGCATTAAAAATAAAAAGTAGCAGTGGCTAGGATAGACATCGGAGACAGAACGACAGCTGCATAAAGAAAACACCAGAATGGGAAATACAATACTCAAAGAGACCTAGGGCAAGACCACTGAAAAGATGGCGTGACAATTTAGTGGACTTCGCAGGAGGAACTGAATTAGAGGACACAAGACCGGAATGACTGGAAAAAATTGAGAGAGGCCTACGTCCTGCAGTGGGGTGATACAGACTGACGATGATTATATATATATATATATATATATATATATATATATATATATATATATATATACATAAAATCCATATATACATAAATTAATAAATATATGTTTGTATGTATATTTATACATACATATATATACATACATACATGTATATATATATATATATATATATATATATATATATATATATATATATATATATATATATATATACATATATATATATATACATATATATATATATATATATATATATATATATATATACACACACGCATATATATATATATATATATATATATATATATATATATATATATATATATATATATAATACAAGCTAAATGGTGACACTCTATATTTTCCATTATATTGAATCTTTTCACAAAATGTAATTGATTGATGACATTTTCAACTCTTGTACTTACCTTTGTAAATGATATGCACCTGTATGTAGAAGTTATATTGAACATTTACATGATTTATTGAAGTGTGATTTAAAACAAATATTAGTCAACATGTGTTTGCTTACCAATCATGGCCGCAGTGATATAACTATGAATAAATTTAATAATACTGTTCAAGCAAAGTAAGCTATACGGCCAGAAGGCCTAGAAACGGCATGCTATACTGGAACCACATCCTAAATTGCCGAAAGCAGAAGTCCGCCATATTTCTAAGGGTGTAGCCCTTCCTCCTCCCGTTGAAGTGGCCTCACAACTGGATAGTTCTCAAGGGACGGAGGACCAAATGGTAGCTCCCTGCTAAACCAGCAGTTAGGGTCATACACACCCTGAACGTTCCAGCACGTGGTTGTCGTGGGTGGCACCTTTGCGAGGTAGCAGATGGGAGGTCTGAGGAAAAGCGATGCCGTGTGCTAGGTTGCCTTACGACGAGCAACACATGTCTTTGGTCCCTTATTCTGGCGGCTGAATTAGGGTTAGATCAGGTCTGGTCTCCTTGGCTTTGGTCATATGCCTTCAGCATATAGCAGGGCTATGTATACTCTCGTATTACCCCTGTGGCAGGCCACACTGAAACTATTTTGGGAAATTTGAAGTGAG
>BOPN01003851.1:95000-97500 GCA_017312705.2 Penaeus japonicus | reverse complement strand
AGCTGAGGTGCTTGAGTCGTGCCCCGAGATTGCTCTTCTCAACAGCCAGGAGCCTACGCACTGTGGCTCTGGTCGAGAGAATTAGTTGGTCTGTGGACAATATTGCCACAAGCGATCACTATGGGATAGTCACCACCATCTTGGATGCTGGCCCGACACAATCCTTGATGGAAGGTGGACAGGGTCAACTGGAAAGCTTTCCAGGAGGCCATGGCCAGGTGCCTCAGAACCAGTGATTTCTCACTTAACGATAATGTGGATATACTTAAGGCCACACTAGTAAATGCCATAGACGAGTCAGCCTCAGAGACCATCCCTAAAACTCGTTCGTAGTCCAGGTGTTTCAAAAACGCCTGGTACTACAATGATGAGATTAAGGTCAACCACAGAATCAATATGTGCAGAAGACACTTCCACAGACAGAGAACCCCTGAGAACTACGCTCTTTTGAGAGAGGCTCTCAGGGATGTTCAGGAAACTGCTAAGAGGGTAAAGCAGGAAAAGTGGCTGGAGTGGTGTAAGTCCTTTGGCCACCAAACCTCCCTTTCAGAGCTGTGGAACTGTATCAGACGGGCCACAAATCCCTCAGCCCCCAGAAAGACCCACCATGACCCGCAGTCGGAGGGGGAGAGACTGGCACTCGAGTTCTCTGCCAGAACAAGTAGCGTCGGCTTACCAGTAGAGTTGAGGGCATACCAAGAGGAATTGCTTCCAGGTAGGCATGCCCTCATCAGAGAAAAGGCGGTCGAGCCTGATGACGCAGATGCCATGTTCTCTCTGAGGGAATTACAGTGGACGTACAAGACCAGTTCCCTGTCAGCCCCGGGCTGTGATGAAATCTCCTACCCCATCATTTCCCACCTAGTACATGAAGGTGACCTTGCATTCTTGCATCTCATCAACAAGTCCTGGGAGACTTGTTCGCTACCACAGTGCTTGAAGAGGGGATTTTTTTCCCCAATGTATCGTTTTGCTAATTCCATTAAATAACTTTTCGATCATTTCAATAACGATATAACTTCACATCATTATTTTATGAGTATTCTAAGTACGTTACTCGTTATCTTTCTCATGTTACGAATCCCCCGCAAAGGAACCGCCTTGTCGTGGCTCGTGAGCTTGAAATCCTTCCTCGGATGAGCCCGCTCTGAATCTGGCCAGTCTCTTCCTCCCGCTGAGGTGGCCTTCCGGGGAGGGATGACAAAGTGTTCCTAGGAGTTGATCTAGTAGGTGGGGTCGCACCCCCCCTGGTCCTTCCCACAGGGGGACTTACACATGCCCACGCGTTTGCCATGCGTGGCGCCCCTGTGCGCCTCCAGGCACTTATGTTTGGGGGCAGAGCAAAGGGGTAAGGGCTTCCCCCCCCCCCCTTCATAAAAGAAAGGACGCACCACCCAAAGCGAAACCACCGCCGGACACCTCCAACACAAAGGAGTTTCCGGCTCTGGCGGGAGTTCCAAGGCTGAAACAGATCCGGAAGGGGTCTGGGAACCACACAAAGTCTACCCCAAGAGTGGAGAGACCAACTCTGTTTACAGAGAAGGACTTGACGCTCCTGCTGACGACAGTCATCACAGCAATTGCGACAGCATTGGGGAGGACCAGTGAGGAGACAGAGAAGGCAGTCAAGGTCGCCATTGACGGCAAAGACTCAAACTGTCGCTGCTCTGAAGGAAAGGGAGATGAGTCCTATGGCCTCAAAACCCACTCCAACTCAAGGCGAGACTTTTCTCCCCACAAACACCAAGGGCGAGACTTGTCTCCCCACCCAACCTGCGGCTAAGACCACACTGACAGAGCCTGAACCCAAAACCCAAAGTATGAGGAAGCCACGACCATCCAGAATGAAGGTCAAGGCGACCAGGTATTCTCCACCTCCAAGGGAACCCAGCCCTATTAATGGCTCGACCTGTCCTGACGACAGTGATGACAGTGACGAAGCGAGTGAGGAAATCACGCTCAGAGAGGAACTCATCAAGGAGTTGTTGGACTCTGAAATGTCTGACTTTACCCAAACTGGGGCTTCAGACACTGAGACCGATTATATCGACAGGCTTAATGAACTCAGATTAGCACAATGGCCTTTAATCTAAGCTTACTGCGGTGGAATATCAACAGCTTTTCCTTAATGAATGCCCTTCTCCACGCAATTGTGCGGTCTCGGAACATTGATGTTGTCATGCTCCAGGAGACCCTAACAATTGAGTCAGCACTTATCGCTGTCAAAGGCCGGGCCGCCTCGTGTATATAGCCCGGGCGAAGCGACGTCTTCGGAAATCTCTCTGAACTGAATTGAACTGAGTCAGCACTTATCGCTGTCAAAGGCCGGGCCGCCTCGTGTATATAGCCCGGGCGGAGCGACGTCTCCGGAAATCTCTCTGAACTGAACTGAATTGAGTCAGCACTTATCGCTGTCAAAGGCCGGGCCGCCTCGTGTATATAGCCCGCGAAGCGACGTCTTTCAGAAATCTCTCTGAACTGAACTGAACCGGAGTCAGCA
>BOPN01003851.1:87500-90000 GCA_017312705.2 Penaeus japonicus | reverse complement strand
TTGAGTTGACCCGACCAAGCCGAACAGAATGATTATATTCTGTTACTTTTATAACAGAAAAAAATCTAACCTCCCAACCACAATATTCATTACCATGCCACCAGAATCTCTCATTGAAGGAACATATCGCACTGCTTAAAAAGAGAAAGAAAAACAATTACATGATTAGCTTTAAATTCGTGATTCACAATTCTCCGCTGTTCATAAGTGAGTTCTATTTTCGGCTTGTAAACCACAAAGTCCTCCATAGACTGCTGGCCGGAGCGACGGTGACTCGGCCTCATTGGTCCGTCTGCTGGAGGCAAGGCCATTCGATTCTCACAGAAGTATAGAGCGTTGTAGATTTGATGATGGTACCTGTGTTTTAAAAAATCAAATGTGGTAGAGATGTTTTCATATTTGGTAAGAGGGTTAACGGTACCTATCCGTCAAAATAATACCAGGGTTAATGAGAATACAATTCAAAGAAAATACGCAAGAAAGAATCGTATTCTGTAATCCAATGAAGGGAGAATGTGGCCAAGCAGTAAAAGGCGTCGATAGCTTTTGTGGGACTGAAGACTGACTTTTGGCTGAGGAAACGTTGCAGGAGTGAGTCAATTTGCCACGTATCCGTTGCACCTGAAGAGTATGTTGTTTAATGAGTATTTGACTACCTTTATATGTTAAGCTTGTTAAGTGAATATATGATTTAATCACAAAAAGGACACCGTTGTTAACCACTCATTATACAAAAAATAATGAAAATTTTGGGGTGACAAATAGGCATCTATTGTTTGTGTTTGTTTGTATGTACTTTGTAAGAACTTATTTCGATTTCGCATTCATGTTAGAGCTCTCCAAAACTGCATTTATGTAAACATGATCAAGTACATTTGATGTTTCCAAACAAAATGTAGAAAACTTGAAAATAAAATGAATACTGACGTCTTGAATTTGGACACTCCATTTCATTCAAAAAAGAGAGCTCCCTGTGTCTGTATGTTTCAGATTCGATTTTGTTTTTATGCTGATGACCTTCCAAAATTGTAAAGTTTCGTAAACAGGGATAAACGAGTCAACTAGGAAAGAGTACAACAGACATAACCACTGTCTTCCTAATTAAAATGAGACCTGCTCTGAGTTCATAGGTCCAAAATTATAATCCGACTCGGGTCCAGACGAAATAAAGAACTAAAATGGAAAACACGATATTTGCATCTTAAAATTTCATTCGGTATCTTTAATGAGTTTTTAATCAATTTTCATTATACTTGAGTATAATAAAGAAAATATACACATATCCTATTTTCATTGGATTACTGTCCTTACAAGGTCATACCCGCTCTTTGAAAAGGAGGTTAACCACTGGTTCTTCCTTAGGTTCCTAATTATGACCTTTGAAGTTGGGACTGGTTTCGATTTATTCAGGTATTTATATATTCAACTTTTTCTCAAATTCGAATTTGTATTCATGTTCTAGCACTTCAATAAAAAAAAAAAAAACACACTAATACCCACCCAGAGTTATATAAGGGGGAAAATATGTAAGACCCCTACTTCCGCCCTACTTTAATGGCGTAATAGATCCCAAAATATTCGGGGGGTGAGGTAGGGGGGGCTCAAGTGTTTAGAGAAAATTTAGGGCTAGAGGATGTCAAAAATGCCCCTCATCTCGGACTACTGTCATTCTATTTTACCATGAATCATGTATATTTGCAGCTAAAACTCTCTTAATAATGGGCTTTTAGGGGCCATGAATGATCCCTGAAGTTTTTATGAGTCATATTTAATAATATCGGTTTCCATTCTAAAAAATAGATATTAATGAACAAGTTATAAAGTGTCTCATTATAAAATAAAGATAACTCATGCAATAGATATAACATATATACTTTTACCATATGGCACACAATACCACAAAGTACATATAACAACATTGAAACAACCATATATGTAGCATTAACTCAAAATATCAAAAGAAATGAAATATTTGCAGAATACGTACATAAAACCATCACGGACAATTTATGCCAAAAATTGCCACTGTCAACGGGATTGATAATCGGATAGTTCTGGAGGATAGGTAAAGATCCTTCGGGCGCAACTCCGTGAATCTTTCCCATCAATCTGAAAATGATCGGCAAATTCATTCTGCAAGTACATAATGAATGAGACGGGGGGGGGCAGACCTCTGTGAGTAATTAACATAATCCGAATCATGACTGAATAACAGAAGAGAACATTTTACCATGTGGCCAAAATTACATACTGTTCAATTTGACAATATGAAAACTATAACCACTATATTCAATTGAGAAAATAATACTCATAACTGCACAAATACAAACCGAGCGATGCTCTCGCAATAGTTTTCTGATGATGTAACACCGTGTCGTATGCAGAGCTCTTTAATAATGTCTTTGGCTTTAATTTTCTCCTCGGCCCTTGATGGGGAAAGCAGATAAGCCGACGATTCACTGTCTGGAGCCAGTTTCAGCCGATGGTAAATTTTTTTCCA
>BOPN01003851.1:72500-80000 GCA_017312705.2 Penaeus japonicus | reverse complement strand
ATATGACACATATAAGTCTCTAAACTCAATAAAACACACAAAAAAACAAAACACAAAAAACGCTCTAGTTTTTCAATGAATGACTAAAAGAGAGTGGGAATATTCAAATTATAATGCTTCAAGCAGTCTCTCTTTAAAATAAAGCTTATCCTGGAGGCTGGGCAAGCAAATTTATCCCCGTCTGCAATGGGTTAACCCACTCACGACCGGGGCATTCCAGCCTTGCATGTCACAATGCCGGGGCTCTCGAACACTTAGGCCTAAATCAATTAAGTGACTGACACCATATGGTGCCACCCGACAACTGGGCCCTTGAATGAGCGGTACCGTAGTGTACCACCCGTCCAGAGAGGGTTAAGCACGATAAAATCTATGAAAGGGAAAAATGTAAAGGCAAAGACAAAGCATTAACAAGTAAAACAAAATTATCTGTCCATTAAGCCACAGCTCAAACAGGAATATAAGAAACTTTTTTTCAGAAATAGTGAAGCAGAAAAGGGACACAAAAAGCACAAATAGCTCAGGCACAGAATAAACAACAACAGACTGTCAGGTGGTCAATAATGATAAAATAACAGCAGAAACCAACATAAGCAATGATGGAAGAATCAGAAAAGAAGAGGAAAGATGAAGCATTCAGAGTAAACAGTGTGTTCATATTCAATGTAGAGGAAAAAGAAGAAAATCCTGAAAAGAGAAAGGCAAATGATATGGAAATAAGCAATCATTTTGTAACAAGTTTACAACTTAATTAAAAAATTAAAGTTGAGACTACATATAGAGAAGGAAAATATCCGCAGGAGGCTTTGAGGCCAAGGCCAATAAGGGTTAAACATGGAAATGAAAAAACAAAATGGCAATTGATAGGGAAAAATATGATACTGAAGGCAATTAAAAAGTATGAGTATGGATAACACCTGATCTAAACTATGAAGAAAGAAAAAAATAAAAAAAATTTGATAAATAAGCCAAAAGAAATCATGGAATTGATGAAGATGAAAAACATTGGTACATTAGCAATGACAAATAAGAATGTTCAGTCCAAAGAAGCATTCTTATTTGTTCAAAAACAAGCATGGAAACACCCATCCCTGCTTCAAGGGAAGGCTTAACTTCCCCAGAAATGGGCAATATAACAGGGTGCTGAGTAAGGTGGGAATTTTAACAACAAATAATGATGTAGACATTCAAACAACATACTAGACACTCATATTACTAAATATTCAAGGTTTATTTCCAAAAACAAAACAAATAAAATTAATATATCTAGAGGACATGGCAAACATCAACAGATATTCAGTGATAGCTCTCACAGAAACACACTTAAAGGAAGACATTAGAAATGAAAAAAAATAATAATAAATAATAATAATAATAATAATAACTATGAATTAATAAGGAAAGTGCTGAGGTGATGGAAGATGTCATCTTCTCTGCTTATATTAGGAAACTTTGGCATGCCAATGTACAGATAATTGATGTGGGGATCAGAGTTCCTGTGCACAAGTATGTATTCTGGGAGAAGTCTGCTGAGAAAGGAAGTCAAATAAAATTGAAACAGGAGGTATTCTTTTGATGTATACACAGTAGATATAAAATTATAAGCATCCTTATTCTATCATAATCTTTTATCATTCTCACAGAAAAACTGAAAAAATAGAAGTAGAGGAGGAGTAGTTTTTTTATATTAGGAAAGAATTAGCAGTAAAAACAGATCCTGTAATGCAATATTCTAATAACATGGTGGACTTACTTGGGTATTGACTAGAGATACAAAAGATATACACATTATCAGTCAGTATCATGAATACACAGGAAATCCAAAATATAATACATAGAGACTATAATTTTGCCTTTATTGATTGGGAAGCAAAGAAAATCAAAATTGGAGAGAATGCAAAAATGTTTCTAGACTTTGAAGAAAATTCTTACATCAACCAAATAATCAAAATCCCAATAAGGGAGGAAAATATACTTCACCTTGTTCTTGTTTGTATAGGAGGATATAAACAACAAAAAGAGCTATACAGCTCAGTCAAACCACAACATACTTGATATAACATTAAATAAGTTAAAAATACAGAAAGATGGTAAAAATAAATAGCCCAAGTAGAAAATAGTCTAAAATCCTTAAACTCCATTAACAATAAAATTGACTAAATCACTTAAGAAATCACTGAAATATATTGAAGCACCAGATGATATGCTAAAGAAGTTCTATGATGCTTGTAAAGATGTTTGCCCCCAAAACAGAACTAAAACAAAAGTATCATACCAAGATAGAAAAAAAAATGCAAACCATAACAAAACCATTAGTAACCCTTTGTAAATCATTGGACATCGGACTTATCCCAAATATACAGGAGAAACATAACATAATCCCTATATATAAGATAAAAACTATTGAACATTAACATAACTATAGAACATCTTATATACATTTTTTTTTTTTTTTTTTCTGAAACGGTTTAAAGGTAAAAAAAAAATTGTCCAATATTTAGAACAAGGAAACAAAATCAATTCCCAAACATGGTCTTCGTAGTGGTATATTCTGTTTATCCCAAATTCTAATGCACTGCGAATACTTATTAACCCTATGATGACGGTACATCTCACCCATGTGACACAGCTAAATTCCCGATTCCGGGGTGTCATGCCAGTGTGATGCTCCCAATGCAATATTGCAATGGCCCAGTGTAGGGGAAAGGGTTAAGGGATATGACTAAAAATAGTTAAGTTGAGGTAATATACCTAGATTTCACAAAAGCCTGTGGCAAAGATCACAGAATTTTAATTTATGAAATTAGAATCAGTAGAAGAGTGGTAGGATGGATACAAACATTCCTAGTAAAATACAGGTAAAAGGTATAGGTTAAATGGTATTTTCTCAAATGAATAAAATGTATTAAGTGGGGTGCCACAGGGGACCATTTTGGGCCTCTGTTGTTCATGCTTAACATCATCCTCATCAAGTCCCGTTTCATGTAACTGACAAAGGCAGGAGGTTCCCCAGGATGGCCCCAGCATGAGGCACTAGTGATTCTCATGCTAAAACTTACTAAGTAATCAAGTACTTATATATGTATGTATATATAAATACATATTCATATATACATATATGTATATGTATATATATATAAATATATATATATTTATATACATATAAATATATATATATAAACATATATACATACATATATATGAATATATATACATATATACATATATACATATATATATATACATATATATGTATATATATAAATATATATGTATATATATATATACATATATGCGTATATATATATATATGCATATATATATATATATATATATATATACATATATATACATACATATATATGCATATATATATACATATATATATATATATATATATATATATATATATATATATATATATATATATAGACATATGTATGAAAATATATATATATATAGAGCACTACCTGATGGAATGCGAGCACACTCGCTTCCTCAGGCAGGGCCCAGAGACGCCAGCCGCTGGGCTGGTTAGACAGCTATGCCTGTCACTAGCCCCCTGGCAACTGGAGCGCCTACAGGCAATCCGACCGCCACGGTAAAAGTTCAGTTATGATGATCAGATGAGTCAGCACTTATAGCCAATAGAGACCGGGGTACCCCATCCACACAACCCGGGCGAAGCAATGTCTTCGCAAAATCTCTCTGAACTGAGCCGAATTGAATTTAGCGATGATGATCAGATAAGATTAGATAAGATGAGTCAGCACTCATAGCTGGCAGAGGCTGGGCCGCCTTGTGCATATAGCCTGGGCGAAGCGACGTCTTCACAAATCTGTCTGAAATGAACTATATATGCGCACTAGAAAACATAATTCAGAAAATGTGTGAAGAATTAAAGGACTTCAAGACTCAATGCTTGAGGGAGATACAAATATTGAAAGATGAAATTCAAGAGCTAAAAGAAAAAACTAAAGAAAAAAAGACTGCTGAATTGGACACAGAAAAGGCTGTACAAGGCACTAAAGATGTAAAAGTAAAGCCAAAGAAGAAACAAGAAAATCCAATAGGTGAACCAAGTAAAGTAAATCAGGAAGAACAAAGAAAGCTGTTTTCTGAAATAGTAAGGCAAAACTCAGATAAACAGGTCAAAAATATTCCAGACAATGGTATTTCAGATACTGAACAACCTAAAAAAGAAGATGAGGCTGACTGGAAGGTTGTAGGCGACAAAAAGAAGCAACCAAAATCAAAACAACCTACAAAAGAAAATTCAAAGTAAAATGAAGATCCATTCAGAGCAAATAGGCTCTTTATATACAATCTAGAAGAAAAAGAAAAAAATAATCATGAATTCAGAAAAACAAATGATATGAAAATGATTAATGATATTATAACAAAATTGAATCTCAATGAAATCATCAAAGTTGAGAGGGCCTTTAGAGAAGGTAATATTTAAAGGCCAATTAAGGTCAAATTAGAAAATGAAAAACAGAAATGGAAACTGATTGGAAAGAATATGAAACTAAAGGGAACTCATGAATATAAAGAAGCATGGATATCCCTGGACTTGAGCTATGAAAAAAGGTAAAGTCAAAAGACTTTGATAAATAAACTAAGAGAAAACAGAGAAAAAGATGGGGCAATAAAACACTGGTATATCACCAGCAATAGACAAAAACATTCAGTCCTGTGAAGCATACCTATTCAAACAGAGGCAGGTGATGAAACGCCCACCACTGCACCGGGTTAAGGACCAGCTCCCCAAAAATAGGTGGAAACGACATCAACTATCTAACAATAATAGGTAATGTAGACATGCAAAGAAATAATTTATTTGAGACTCTCATATTGCTAAATATACAGGGATTATATCCAAAAAGTAACCAGACAAAGCCTACATATGTAGAGGATATGGCAAAGATCAACAATTATTCAATGATAGCTCTTACAGAAACGCATCTGAATGAAGACATAAAAAATGAAGAAATTAAAATTAATAACTATGAGCTAATAAGGAAAGATAGAAATAAGAGAAGCAGATGAGGAGTAGCTCTTTATATCAGGAAAAAATTAGCAACTAGAATGCATATTGTAATAGAATACTCTAATATTTACAAAAGATACACAAGAGCTATACATTATTTTATACAGACCTCCTGGAACAACAGAAACATCTTTCAATGAATCACTAGGCATTATTAGTAATTACATTGTCAATACAAGGGAAATTGAAGCTATTATGATACTTGGCAATTTTAATTTACCCTTTATTGACTGGGAAACAAAGAAAATAAAGATAGGAGCAAATGCCACTAAAGATGAAAAGCTACAGGCGAGAATGCTTTTAGATTTTGAAGAAAATTTCTATCTTAACCAAATCATCAAAATTCCAACAAGGGAAGAAAATATTCTTGACCTTGTTTTTATAAGTATAGGGGAAGATGTACACAACATATCATCAACTTATACAACTCAGTCAGACCACAACATAATTGAAATCACAATGAATAAGTTAAAAGATCAGAAAAATAGTGAAAAACAGATAGCCGATGCAGAAAAGTCTCAGATTTTTAAACTTTAGCCATAATCAAATAGATTGGAAAAAAATAAATGCAACACTATAAGAGTCACTGAAAGATATTGACGTCCTCTTAACACCAAATGATATACTAAAGAAGCTTTACAATGAATGTAAAGATTTTTGTAGAATGTTTGTGCCCCCAAAAAACAACAGAAACAAGAATATTATACCAAAAGATCGAAGGACCTTGTTAAGAAATGCGAAAAATAAGGATAACAAATTGAAGAAAACAACAGATCAGATCAAGAAAGAAAGAATCAAAGAAGAGATAAGGCTATTAGAAGATAAATTAAAACTGTCTATAGTAACCAAAAAGTAGCCAAAAAAAAAAGAGCTGTGAAAGCTGTAAAACAGAATGCAAAATATTTTTTTCTCTTATGCAAACAACAAGTTAAAGAGGAGAACAGAAATTGGGCCTCTTGAGAATAATGGTGCATTGGTAACTGATTCAAAGGAAATGGCTGAATTACTCAAATTGCAATATGAAGTATATAGTGTCCCAAGAAAAGAAAAATTAATATCAAACCTACAACATTTTAGTATTATTAGTAACGAAGATGAATGTCTCACTGACATCATATTCAATGAAAAGGATATTCTTGAAGCAGTAAGTGAAATCTCTACAAACTCAGCAGCTGGACCAGATGAAATCCCAGTAATCTTTAAAAAAAAAAAAAAACTGCAAAGAAACCATAGCAAAGCCACAGGTAACTTTGTGGAGGAAATCTTTGGACATGGGCATTATCCCCAGCTCACTGAAAGAGGGTACTATAATTCCAATATATAAAGGTGGAAACAAAGGTCAGGCCAAAAATTATAGACCAGTAGCATTAACATCTCATATAATAAAAATATTTGAAAGGGTAGTGAGAAAAAAAATTGTCCAGTTTTCAGACAAAGAAAACAAGATAAATCCCGGGCAACATGGATTCAGAAGTGGTAGATCTTGTTTATCACAGATCCTGACACACTTCGAACACATACTAAGGGACCTAACTGAAAATAGAGAAGTTGATGTAATATACCTAGACTTTCCAAAAGCTTTCGACAAAGTAGATCACGGCATTCTGCTACATAAGATTAAAAACCCTGGAATTGGAGGGAAAGTTGGAAGATGGATCTATAACTTCATAATAAATTGTAAACAAAAAGTACAAATTAATGGGTTTTACTCGAAAGAAACAACTATTATGAGTGGGGTTCCACAAGGGGTCCGTTCTTGGGCCCTTGTTATTCCTTATTATGATTGGTGACATTGTTAATGGTGTGAAACACCATTAACAATGTCACAAGAATAAGTACACCCAAGAATAAGTACACACAAGAATAAGTACACCCATAGAAATACAAGATAATGAAAACAAACTTAACGAGGATCTACATACCATCTGTAAGTGGGCATATGATAATAATATGAAATTCAATGCAGATGAATTTTAAATAATAAGATATAGTCCAACTGGAAATTTAAAAGCAAGATCATATTTTGTCAAAGGTGTGGAGATTGACAAGAAAAAAGTAGTAAATGATCAAGGACTCTATATGAGTAATGACATGAGTTTCAGTCACCATATAGAGCAGATTGTCAACAAAGGAAAAGTTATAAGTGGATGAGTAATGAGGGCTTTTAACACAAGAGACCCAGAACAACTTTTACCACTATGGAAAAAATTAGCGACCACAAGATTAGAATACCAGTGCCAAGTATGGAGCCCAAATCTTACAAAATATATAATGTTGATAGAACAAGTCCAAAGAATCTTTACACACAAGTTAGATAATATGATGGGTCTAAACAATTGGGAAAGACTAAAAAAAAATGAAGACTGTACTCACTACAAAGGCGGAGAGAGAGATACTTCATTATATACATGTGGAAAATTATTGAAAACTTAACACCAAACCCAAGACCT
>BOPN01003851.1:42500-47500 GCA_017312705.2 Penaeus japonicus | reverse complement strand
AGATGGACACATACATTTTTTTCTGAAGTATATAGATAGTTGCGATTAATTGCACTATGCTTTCCGAAATCGAAAGTGTGTTTTTTCAAGTGCTGAGCTGACCTTATCGCCAGGTTTAGCACAGCTGCATTGGCAGTGCATTTCCAGATTGATTCTGAGAGAACCCTGGCGGCCCACCGGGTACACGTCGATGACTGGATTCCAATCTTTCTCGTTGTCTGGGCATTTGGTGGCCTGTTGAAGTATTCTGTTTAATCCCGCGATTCATGGCAGGTTAGTTTAGTGTATACTACAGCCAGCGATACCAAAGATATAACAGAAGGGAAATATTTGCATATGACTGCATTGTGTTAGTTCTCCTTACCGTGACCTCCAGCTTGAACACGACCTCATCCCCGAATTCGAGTCCCTTGCAGGAGGAACGTTCCTTCATCTCACCATCCTTACACTCGCTGTAATAACGTACAGAAACGTGGCGGTTGTGGTCACGTTCTTTCAGTTCCACTTTGCTTATGATGTCCTGTTGATGAGTGAGAGACAAAATTATTATCAAAACTACATGTACTGACATTTGTAGGTGTTCTCGTATGTTTAATTTTGTATTTTATGAAACCGTCAGTGATGCCTGACCAAATGAATGATCTGTAAATGGCTATGTTATATAAACACTAACTAGTTTAATTCATTCAAGTCCAAAATCTGTTCAGTATATAAATGTGACATGCAAACTTTTAGTTAGGTACAGACTTTAAGGCTGCTAGTGAGGAGGTCAACTACATTTGACGAGTCATTCGCCAGCACTCCAGACGTGGCGCCCTCTATGTGTTGCGAAAGACGAGCGTAGAGTGGTTCCTGTTCAGCTGTGATGGCGAAAACCAAGTTGATACTGTGAATCTTTGCCATCTCATTAATCTGTCATGAGGAGATAAACAAAAATGAGTTTCTTTTCAAAATCGCATGTTCTTGTATAACGTTTGAAGGATTATGCTTATTATAAGTCAATTAAAAAACTACACGAAAAGGCTGACCTTGTAAACTTCGTTTTACGCAAGCTACGGTAGTTTAAAATAATTCATACGCACATTGTTGTTTATGCCAACTGAAATAACATAGGACACCTGCCAAGAAACAGCAATGAAAGCCAGCCTAAGTCGACGTTTGACACTATCACAGCCCTCCCCATCTTCTCTACTTCTCTACTCGTTACACAAAGACTATATAGTCTTTGCTCGTCACACCCAATCGCGCATCATCACATACCTGAGCGACTGAAGGATAGTCATAAGTAGCGGCTTCGTTGTACTCGTTGTTGGAGTCCAGATGGCAACGTTTGTCGTTGGGTTTTAAAATGCCGGCCAGCTGGACGAAAGATGGCGTGTTAGTGTGCGTTTATAAGAGCATCTTTCATCACGATTGTAGTAATATTAAGATTGGGTGGCACGACAAAATATGTTTGTCACTTATACATTATGTGAAATCAATGTTAACCACATCTGGCTTATTCTGTGATATATATATATTTTTTTTAATGTATAAGCAAGAATTTCTTAAGTAAACAGAGATTTATTATTGTCTATGTCTATATAGTAATTATGACATCATATCAAATTATTTTATTGCTACGAGTTATATATATATGTGTGTGTGTGTGAGAGAGAGAAAAAAAAAGTTCGGGGTAGGCCTGATTCGATTTAACATAATTGCGAGCAATACAGCAAATTCTACACATCACACGTACCTTCCTGCAAAACTGTTTGGGATTGACAGCATTAATGTATCAACAGGTAAGGAGAGGGATATGTACGAAAATGTGAACCTAATGGATACAGTACACTGTCAGCTATGGTTTTGATTTAACATTATCTTGTTTTTGTACCTAGGAGGTTCCACAAGCACTTAGTTACCAAGTTAATCAGTAGGCCTTTTTTTCGGGAGTTTTTTTTTATCTTCACTGTTACTAACGTTATGATTACTAACATTATTATACAATATTATAATAACGGTAATCACAACGTTAAAATTATGAAACAATGCAAAAAGTCAAGCGACAAGGGAGGCTTGACTCCTTTGTAATTAAGACTTTGTGGGGACCTCATTAATGACAAAGGAAAATGGGGTCCTAGTCGTAAAACCGACGTAATGCTCAAAGTTTGTGGCAGAAAAAGAGCACAAGGAAAATCTTTCATGATTCAAATAATTCAAGAAGGAGTATCATAGCTCATGTCACTCCTCTGTATTAGGACTTCTAATAGAACCAAAAGACCAAATTGCTCATTAAAAAAGTTTACTTTTCCGACGAATGAAAGCTCCTTGAAGGGCTGGTCTTGACTCAGTTAAGGAATGATTACCAATGCCTTAGGATTGCAACAACTATATAAATTTTGAAAATATATTAGTTCTTATTGGGCTATTGTAATAAACTGAATTAATAACTCTACTTAAGTTTCCTTTACCTTTCCATCACCAGCTGAATGGAAACCAGCATCAGTAGAAAATATGATCACCCGAACACTGCTATTGCGCCATTTGATGTTCTCTTCACACACTATTGCCTGCATGAGGCCATCGAATCCGCCTTCTGGGAAATCCTGGTTGGTTGCACCCTTTGCTTGATTGACCTCATTCTGTGTGACGGTAGAAAGGTAAGTGATAGATGTGATTCACTTGTTCTTGGCCCTACAGCAAGGTTCCTCAAAGTAGGGGTAGTGTGGGTCAGTGGATCATTGCATTTCATTATAACAGGATAGTAATATAAAATAAACAAAGGAGATATGTAAAAGATGAAACTCATATGAAAATGGGAATAAGAAAATAAACGTTTTTTCGTGCAGGATGAAGGAAGGTGTAAAGCATAATGTCTAGTTTACAAAACTGTTTAGTAGGGACATGAGGGAAATACATAAAACATAACTATATTACAATAAAACAACGTTTGAAGGTGCTTTTCTTGCAACACATATGATGCCTACTATGAATATTCAAGGCGTATATAATGCAGACAGTTCTTGAGGTACCGATATCTATCTTTATTGTTTTTAGAAACTTTAATGCCTTGGTTTTGCTACAGCTATATCCCTAATCCCTGAGCCCCCTCCAGGTACCCAGCTTCCAATATTGGTTATAATTCCCTCATTTAGACTGGAGTGCCCAAGCAGGAGAGACTGGTGCTTCTTTTCGGACTTTAGACAATGGTTTCTATTGTAGAATAATGACTTTGAAAGGATGCCCAAGGGACCCAAACTTTTCTGCCCTTTTTTAAGATTTAGGTTAACTAAACTTTTCCATCAAAGAAAGAACTAACTCTTCTTGACTTACTGAATAGAGTATAATGTAAGAACTAAAAATTGCCGCCATTAGCTCCTAAAACAGTAGTAGCTAGAAATGTTCCCAATCAATATTCACAAACAATTTAGCCAGCTTTTACTTCAGATAAACGTCCCATTGTCTAAAGAGACAATATCAAATGCCTCCAGGTCTTCTTCAGATAATATTATCCTCTTGCTCTCAAACAAACAAATGTAAATGCCTGCTGAGCTCAGTTTCAGTTTACTATTCAATAGTCTTATAGAAGAGACACCATAAGTCAGTTTAAATACTGTCAATAGTGCTAAATATGGCATCAAAGTATGTCAAAATATTTTTCATATCAATAATATGACTATATAGTGATATTTAACAATTGTCTAAGATTATACAGGAGATCTCAGTGCTCCCTGAAATAAAGAATAAGCACACTCTAACTCTGGCTCCCCTCGTTTCTGGGAATAGTACAATTAGGTCTGGCCACGTTGGAAATCATCAAGTTTCGAAAATAGAAAAGGGAAGTGAACTTACACATAAACTTAAATATAATGCTTCAAATGTTATCCACACGACAATCATTTATCTAAGAATAGAACCACTGATATGTAACTCACTGTGAAAGCTGAGGTATTGTTAGTGAGTGGAAGAGCATTCTTGAAGCTGTAGGTTGGTGTTTCGTCGCTGTAAAAGAAATTGATAGTATAGTTCTACCCTCCAACACCCAAAAGTGTTGCAAATTGCATACTATATTTTCTGCATGGCCCTTGATAAAAGAAATAACAAAAGACATTAGCAAACTAGCTGACTCACCCTTTTACTGGAACAGTGGAAATGTAAGGCAACACTGGCTTATCGACGAAGATGCCAAAACCAAGTTGGAAGTTTGTGGTGATCTCCTTCATCCCTTCTGCCAGCTTTTCTCCGAGGGAATGCAACATATCCTTATCATCTGCCATGGATTGTGAACCATCCATCATGTAGTAGATGTCGGCTGGATAATTAGCCAAGTGTTTGTAAGTGAGGGATATGTTGAAAGGTGTCCCTGAAAAGCATGTAAGAGAAAATTACTAAATGTATTTCAACGGTATTGTACACATGTATTGCGGTCTACTTTATAAAAGGATATTCTCAATGCATATTTGGCTGATTTCTGAATTTATGGATTGATGATATTCAGTCAATCATTTAGTGGCCTGGTGCCAAGAGAGGTACATTGCCTTATCCATCCTCCACTTTCAGCCACGAGGGGTCTCTTTAAGCAAGTCACCATCAAGTGCACAACTCATCTCTTCTTCCTCACAACTAATTTAGTCAAGTTGCCCAAGCCATGACCTACTTGACCGCCCCACAGGCCTCTCCACCCAGATTGTCTCTGGTGGAGACAGTCTGATAAGCAGGATCATCCTTAAAGTCTGAGTTAGCAGTCCCGGATTGTGTAACTAACAGGTTCTTCATTGATCTCTTAGTGCCGTCGTTGGTTGGATGTATGATCCTGCCAACTGTACCTAGCAGTGCAGATTGGGGTGCTGATCTCATAGGAAACACTTGAAAAATAGACCTTCACGATGTTTAATTTGTCTTCTTGATAGGCGATGATGATATAATTATCAGAATGAAATATCTTTGTTATTTAAAGATTTTCAGATATTCAGATGAAAAGGTATTTAGGGACTGAAAGGAAGAACGTGCTAAAAAAA
>BOPN01003851.1:30000-35000 GCA_017312705.2 Penaeus japonicus | reverse complement strand
ACTTTACTTAAATACGTTTCCCTCTCCGTGACATTGAGAAATTAGTCTTACCTTGAGCCACAGTGGCTAGACAGTTGTAAAACTTTATCTGAAACAAGCTCTATTGAACTAAAGTTTGTGTCCATAAACCTTTAAATAGCTATATGTATTATTGACATTGCGATAAATACTGTTTTTTTTTTTAATATACGCAGCGTTTCCACAAAACAGACCAATTCACGACAAGAGGCCATGTAAGCAAATTCTAAACAAGAAAATCATACCTCGCAAACATGAAGCCGAAACGTAGGCGCTCAAACAGAGCAAACACGCGTTTTTAGTGTCAAAGAAACCGGATGCTTGGTGCCCGAACAAGGAAGCTTCATTTGGTTACAAACACGTGTGACCACAACACTTTCAGTATAGTTAGGCAACAAAATTGAATTTCTTTTTCAACCCAAGAAATAAAACCGAAGACGCTACCTAGCATCACAGTCTTCCGATTGATACACTGCTCATCGTCCGTGGAGAAAAGGTTTCAGTGAGGTGGCGAGGAAGCTTTCTAGAAACAAAGTCAATGTTAATTCTGTCTTCCGTCCCCCAGCTTTTTATGGAAGTTATCACTATTCTTTAGAATTGGTTCCTGTAATTTTTTAGCCTTTTTTAGGTGAAAGATGTTTTTGGTCATTACTGACTGAATTTTAAAATATCACAATTGATCACCATACATGTTAAACTCTACTCACGGTTGAAAATGCAATGGCTGAAGGTTTTAAGACCCTTACAAAAGAGGTAAATGATATATTTTTAACAAATGTATCTATCTCGCAGCATAACAATTTCCAGTAACCATCAGACTGATATAGATTTCTCTTTTTGAAATCCTTCGTTTCCATGACTAGGGAAATGTAGCGAGCCAAATTTTCCTGTGAAACATGCACTCATTATGAATGCATTCCAAACACACCATCTGAAACAGCTGAAAGGGGAAACACTTCTATTATAGAGGCGCCAACAAATCCTTATAGTACAGAAGAATCAGAAATCCATGTCCTTGAGAAACGCACTAAATTTATAGAGAGGAATGAGAAGAAGGTCAAGTAGCAATTCTGAAGGAATGAATCTACACTTCAAGCAATTAAAGTTCACGTGGAAATGCATGAAATCGATTCAAGTTATTTTCGTTGTTTCGAGCGGATATTCGTGTGTGAAACATTGAATTATCCTGATAGGGAGCTTCGTGTAAGATAAATGAAGTTAGTAGACACTGCTTCTAGAATAATAGCATCACGGCCGTTGTATATATATATAGGTGTGTGTGTGTGTGTTTATATATATATATATATATATATATATATATATATATATATATATATATATATATATATACATAGATATATATATATATATATATATATATATATATATATATATATATATATATATATATATATATATATATATATATATATATATATATATATATCTGCATATATATATATATATATATATATATATATATATATATATTATATATACCCTTGTGCCCCGGGAGATGATGTTGCAATGGGCTCTCCCATTTCTCTTGTCTTGGCCAACCCGTCCATGGAGTACTTCGAGGCAGAGCTGCTTCCTTCCATCTCCCTTCGCCCTTCAATATGGCCGAGATGCGTCGAAGACATCTTTGTCCTCTGGCCTCATGACCCTACTCTCTTCCCTGATTTCATGGAGAAGCTGAATTCCTTCTCTCCTTTATATTCGTTTCAAGGAATGGGAGGCCGACCACCAGCTTCCCTTCTTGGACGCCTTAATTCATCGGTCGGGTGACTTTCTCCCTTTTAGTGTACAGAAAACGCATGCATAGCGGGATGTATATACACTTCTTCCTTCACCATCCCTCCATGTTAAGAGAAGTGTCATTGTCTCTCTCTTCCTTCAAGCTCTCCTCACTTGGATGGAAAAATCGAATATCTGCGTCGTTCCTTCAGCAAGCTGGGATACCCTCGTTTTGTCCCCGACGCCGCGCTATCCAACGCCCGTCGCACCTTCTACCGTGACCCCCTCCCAGAGAGACTCCTCGCTTGCCGCACACCCAGGGAGTCCATTCTCTTCGCCGCTCACTCCACGACCTCAACTGCAGGCTCGCCTTTCGCCAGGTGAACACTCCGGCGCAACCTGGTCCACTTGGCCTCCTTCTGCTTCAAGGTAAGCATCTATGCCATTCCTTGCTTCTCCCGTGAGACGCAGTACTTCGTTGAGACCGACGCTTGTCTCCCACCCGAATATGTGACGAGCATTGATCTAATTCCCACACATAATATATAAGGGATGATGTGAAACGCGGTAGCTAAAACATTAACAATATATTATAAATCAAGAGATATATATATATATATATATATATATATATATATATATATATATATATAACATTATTTACAAGGGAGGCACGATATATACACGCAAAGGGGAAGCTAAGCCTATCGCAAAGCTAATAATACCTGAGCTATAGTTATATCGATAACACTAATGAAACTCAGACAATGCACAGTATATGGAATAAGTCACTAAAGCCACTAGAGACAACTCAACCTGGAATCCTTGAGGAGGAGGTCCTCTCGACTTGAAGGTCGAACTATTTCTGTATAAATCTATCTATGACATATTTTGAGCAGAGATACTGGGTTACTTGGAGGGGCAACGGTAACTCTTTCTCATTGGACAGGGAGCTGCCCGACCCGGCTGTGATTGGCCAACGCGGTAATGACCCATTCTTGGGACGCGGTCAACTGGTCCGAATGCCCAAGGATGATGCAGCTCGGGACCTAGGGAGAAATATTATCAAGAGGGAGTCACTAAAATTATATAACATGGAAGTTTAAGTTTTATAATGCTATAATTCCTTTCATTTATAGTAGTATATAAATTCGTATACAAATAAGACCTTGATATATATAAATAATATATATATATGCATATATATATATATATACATATTATATATATATGCATATATATATATATATACATATTATATATATATAAATATATACATATATATATATATATATATATATATATATATATATATGTATATATACACACACACACACACACACACGAGTTCTGCCAAAACGTTTTTCCTCCAACAAATCTTCCTAAACCGTATCCGTTCTAACCAGTCAGAGCACAAAGGCATGTCCAAAATATTTTACTTCCTCTCCAATCAGATTACAACCTCCTTCCAAAGTTTCTCTTCAATCTAATGCCGCTAGGGTAGCGCAGTGGTTAGCGTGCCGGCCTTACATTCCCGTGGTCGACAGATCGAACCCCGTCCGAGCTCGTGAGTTTCCAATGCCGCCTGGTGGTTACTGTTGTGGCTGGGCACCACGATGGGGAAGGACCAAGCTCAGGTCGAGTCAACACTCGTTAGCACACTCCCACGAGTCAGCACCCGCTGACACAGGTGGGCTCGCTATAATGCCATGTAAGCCCGGCGAAGCATCTGCTCCGCAAATCTAGCTTATCCTTATCCTTCCATCCATTTAGGCTCTGTGCGAAATGTCTCTCTTCCAAGTAAAGACATAATAGGGGTCTAACCAAGACTATTTCCCAACCAGTCAGATTTTAAGGTTCTGTACAAAGCGTTTTTTCCCAACCAATCGACACTAGAGGGTATAACTTTAAAAATGGCGTCTCAGTCAGTGCCCATAGCTTCATAGGGTTTTTATGTAAAATCTGTCGGGTTCTTAATAATGATGACAGAAATTATAAGATAATCATGGTCATGTAATGATGATTAATTATATCGATAATTATTATGATAGTGATAATGGTAATAATGATAATCGTAATGACAGAAACAATAAGGATTATAACAAAAATTATAATTACAAAAATAAGAATGATAATGATAAAAATAAAAATGATAATGACAATACAAACTGTTGTGGTAATAGTAATGAGAACAATGTAAATAAGGATAATAATGATAATATCGATAAAGATAATAATAGACAAAACGACGAAGATTATGAAAATGACGATGACAGGAATGAAAATGGCAATAATAATAACAAATAATGATAACGAAAATGATATTAATAATTGCACCAAATCAAATATAAAATAATTACCGCGTGCAACTTCCCCAGAATACTTAATGCAGGCTAATCATGGTGCAGCATAAAAAAGATCAAGCGCCGAAGTTCGTGATATACGAAAGAGGTGAAGCCTTGTGCTTTGGGCGAATCGAGCACACTGAGGTGTTTCCCACGCTTTACAGCCGCGGGTGGAAAGAAACACGCAAACAGAAACATTTTTTTCGTTACATTGTGATGGCCGTGAGAACGGTGCTCTGTTAAGCCCTGTCCTCAATGAGCCTCGTGCAGCGCTGCATGAGCCAGTGCTGAATGCAGCACTAAGTGTCCACGCTGTCTGTTTTGCCAAAAAGAAACAAGAAAACGACAGAAAATATATACATATTTACACGTGTGTGTGTGTGTGTGCATATTTTTACACACAATAACTGATTCACACCACATACACACAATCTAAAGCTGGGGATTGTAACATTGTACCCACGACCTGGATGTGCAGAGGAGACGTGAAACTAATTAGCTGTGATTTACCGCGTAACATTAGCGTGAAAATCCGCTATTATTTCGCACAATGTTCGTCGCCTGATGTTTCGTACCCGTTCGCCCGAGACATTTTTTTTTTTTTTTTTTTTTAATTCATCAAACACTAACTATTTTGCACCTCTATAGCACACGAGAGACTAGCATATGTAAAGCTTTTCCGTTCTCTGTTTACGGTTTTGAAAAGCTCCTTTACATCTAATTCCAATGTTCTTTGTCTGAACAAGCTATCTTAGAAGTCCTAACATATCTAAACATTTTTTGTGTAACAATTTCCTCGCATTATCCATACACTGAGCTTCCAGGATTGCTCTCCGATGCGGATAATTGTACGGTCTTTGATCCTCCTTAAAATGCAGTGCTTTTTCTCCTGGATAATCG
>BOPN01003851.1:20000-22500 GCA_017312705.2 Penaeus japonicus | reverse complement strand
ATATATTTATATGTGTGTGTGTGTGTGTGTGTGTACGTGTGTGTGTGTGTGTGTGTGTGTGTGTGTGTGTGTGTGAGTTTATGTGTGTGTATGATTGTGTGTGTTTATCTGTGTGTGTGTGCATATATGTGTCTGTGTTGAATTATATATATATATATATATATATATATATATATATATATATATATATATATATATATATATATATATATATATATATATATATATATATATATATATGTATATATATATATGTATATATATATGTATATATATATATGTATATATATACATATATATTTCTCCTCTTTCTTTCTTTTCTTCTTTCTACCTTTATCCGTCTTTTCGAAAATCGTATTTACCTCCAACCACCTGAAAAAGTTCCCAGGTCGATATGCTTCCCTTTACAAAATTTCAGCGAACGGCCGAAATAAACAGACCTTCCACGAGTAGTCTTTAGATGATAGTCTGACAATATTGATTTTTATATCCAACGCAAAAGGTGTCATTTGTAGACCATTATTCGATTGGAAATAATTTCATGGGAAAGGCTATTTAATAACAATCATTTTTTGAGTTATGGTAGACATATAATGACGGGAAATGAAAGTTAAGATATATTATGCTATAAATTTCAGACTGCTCATTGTTTCGAATATAGTGCTACTAAAGGGCTAAATGAGTTATATTAGTATATTCCTCGATGTGGATTCGATTATATATATATTGATTCCGAGAACATCTATTGCTCCAACCGAAAAATTATGACACATTAGCGTGCAATAATTTCAAATGATGTATTAATCGCAAACAATAGATCCTTTTCACTGTTGTTCATTGTTATATTTATCATGTTTGGTAAAATAAAAATAAAGCAATAGGAATAAGAACCCTTACCCTTTCCCTCTGCTCCCCCCCCCCCCACAACACCTCCTCACCTAAAAAGGAGAAAAAAAATAGAACTTTTACCTTCCCCTTACCCCCTGAGAAAAACCTTACCCCATGAGCTACCCCCCTGACCCTCCCCTCCACCTCCCCCCACTACCACCACCCCCTCCACCTCCCCCCATTACCACCACCCCTCCACCTCCCCCCACTACCACCACCCCCTCCACCTCCCCCCACTACCACCACCCCCTCCACCTCCCCCCACTACCACCACCCCCTCCACCTCCCCCCACTACCACCACCCCCTCCACCTCCCCCCACTACCACCACCCCCTCCACCTCCCCCCACTACCACCACCCCCTCCACCTCCCCCCATTACCACCACCCCTCCACCTCCCCCCACTACCACCACCCCCACACTCCCCACTACCCACCACCCCCTCCACCTCCCCCACCGCCACCACCCCTCCACCTCCCCCACTACCACCACCCCTCCCACCTCCCCCACTACCACCACCCCTCCACCTCCCCCCACTACCACCACCCCCTCCCACCTCCCCCACTACCTACCCCCTCCACTTCCTCCCCACTACCACCCCTCCACCTCCCCCCACTACCACCACCCTCACCTCCCCCCACTACCACCACCCCTCCACCTCCCCCACTACCACCACCCTCCACCTCCCCCACTACCACCCCCTCCCACCTCCCCACTACCACCACCCCTCCACCTCCCCCACACCACCACCCCCTCCACCTCCCCCCACTACCACCACCCCCTCCACCTCCCCCCACTACCACCACCCCCTCCACCTCCCCCCACTACCACCACCCCCTCCACCTCCCCCCACTACCACCACCCCCTCCACCCTCCCCCCACTACCCGCCACCCCCTCCACCTCCCCCCACTACCACCACCCCCTCCACCTCCCCCCACTACCACCACCCCCTCCACCTCCCCCCACTACCACCACCCCCTCCACCTCCCCCCACTACCACCACCCCTCCACCTCCCCCCACTACCACCCCTCCACCTCTCCCCCACTACACCACCCCTCCACCTCCCCCCACTACTACCACCCCCTCCGCACTCCTTCCCACTACCCACCACCCCCTCCCCCCATCCTGCCTCCACACCTCCCTCCACTACCACCACCCCCTCCACCTCCCTCCACCACCACCACCCCTCCACCTCCCCCCACTACCACCACCCCCTCCACCTCCCTCCACCACCACCACCTCCACCTCCCCCCCACTACCACCACCCCTTCCCCCCCCCATCACCACCTCCACCTCCCTCCATCACCATCACCTCCACCTCCTTCCACCACCACCCCCTCCACCTCCCCTCACCACCACCACCTCCCTCCACCACCACCACTTCCACCTCCCTCCACCACAAATACCACCACCACCCCCTCCACCTCCCCCCACTACCACCACCACCTCCACCTCCCTCACCACAAATACCACCACCTCCCTCCATCACCACCCCCTCCACCTCTTTCCACCACCACCCCCTCCACCTCCCCTCAGAAATGGGACGGGGCGTGCGAAACCTTCATGTTAAAATGTCCCTTTGCAGCAATGGCCATTGGCGATTGCGTGCGT
>BOPN01003850.1:112500-115000 GCA_017312705.2 Penaeus japonicus | reverse complement strand
AGTTCTGTCTCTCCTTGCTTCCATCAGTCCTGTCACTCCTTGCTTCCATCAGTCCTGTCTCTCCTTCCTTCCATCAGTCTTGTCTTTCCTTCCTTCCATCAGTTCTGTCTCTCCTTGCCACCATCAGTCTTGCCTCTCCTTGCTTCCATCAGTTCTGGCTCCCTTTGTCCACTGACGATAACTGTTTGGCAAGTATATTCCGGTGGTTACTGCCTCTTCTTTAGCCTTGGCATGAACATGTATTCATGACACATACAGTTTGTTTTATACAAATTTGACGTAATATCTCGTCTTGTTTTCATACAACGATTATTTTAATTGTTCCATGTTGTTGATTGGCATGGCAATGGTAATAGTAACAATGATAATGATGATAATAATATTCGCAATACTAAGTTAACTATTATAAAAATAACAAAAAGGGAAAGACCATTAATAATAATTGCAACTATGAATATAATAATAATTCAAGGATGATGAAACCTATGTAAAATGATTTTGGACTGGCATTTACAAAAATTCTCAGACCCCTCTGGAACTTCTAACCCTTTAGGACATCCGAACAACACTCCTAACTTATAGGGATTTCTCTAAGAACTCGTTAGGAGCGCCCGCAAGGTGTCCCAAGTGATTCCGAAGGCCGACAACATACGCGTTCACTAGTTCAAACGATTTCATGCTTGGAAAATTGTTTTAAAGCAGTAAGGCGATGCTGAAACTATATAGAGAAATTATTTGGCCAGAAATACATGTTTTGATTGATCCTGAGACGGTCCTTCTAGATCACGATGATATATAGATGATGTGTTATAATGGTGATGATAAATATATTAGAAATATTCGATATCATCTAATATTATATCTACATGGATAGTGAATGATAATACTGATGATTATAACTTATCCGCGCAGAAGAAAATTATTACTCATTTATGTAATTTACATTTAAACCCGTGACACACTTTCAATAGAATGAACAAATATATCCCTTTTTTAATCATGGGCATATACAGGAGTCGTATTGTAGTGTTTGCTTTGCTATATTGTTGCTTTTTAGGGCGCTCTTACTCTGCGGACATATCCTCCAGCTTCCATTACTATTTATTATTTCATTTGAACTCGTTTATAGTAATGCTAACTGTCAAGTGCTGGTGTGTGGCCCATTTCATTGTTACGTTTTAGGCATGCAAGAGAAACATTTTTGTGTCATCTAATAAATATATTGCGAAAATGAAATCAAGACCGTCCGTAATATGACTTTGTTTCACGGAAATAATAAAAACTGATCTAAGCTAATAAACAAAATTAATGTTAATGCAGATATACACTCCAATGAACCTAATAAGTAAAGTGAAATATATAAACCAAAATACATCCAACGTCATATAAATTGAAGTGATATAAGATATACACCCTATGAGTGAAATATATATATATATATATATATATATATATATATATATACATATATATACATATATATACATATATATGTATATATATATATATATATATACATATATATATATATATATATATATATATATATATATATATATATATATATATATATATATATATATATATATATATATATATATATATATATATATATATATATATATATATATAATTATTTCTATATATATATATATATATATATATATATATATATATATATATATATATATATATATATATATATATATATATATATATATCTATCTATATATCTATCTATCCATATACATATATATCATCATCATCATCAGCCTGTATCAATCCACTGCAGGACGTAGGCCTCTAATTTCTTTCCAGTCATTCCGGTCTTTGTGTCATCTGATTCCAGTTCACTCCTGCGAATTTTGCTATTTCATCCCGCCATCTAGTCATTGGTCTTGTTATGGGTCTCTTTGTGTCGTGTATTACCCATTCTGTTGTTTTCTCTGTCCACCTGTTGTCCTGTCTCCGATATATGTGTCCAGCCCACTGCCACTTTTTCTTCTTGATGGTCTTGAGTATATCCTCTACTTTTGTTTGCTGCCTGATCCATGTGGCCCTTTTCTTGTCTCTTAAGCTAACTCCTAGCATAAGCCTTTCTATTCCTCTTTGGGCGCTTACTAATTTTCTCTCTCGAGTGTCTTGGTTTGTAGTCCTGTCTCTTGATCCTGAGATGCGTCAAGTGACGGGGAGGATGCATTGGCCGCACCTTAGACATAGTGGCAGGCAACTTACTGTGTGTACCGAAGGCACCCCCAACCTAGCCTGATTCGCCCGTTTATCTCGGCTTCGCAGGATGTACTCGACTGAATAAGTTGCCCTAGGTATACATACTCGTTCACTGCTTCTAGTACCTCGCCTTGTATTTGTATTTGCTTAACTGGGGTTCGACTGTTGAACATGACTTTAGTCTTTTTCGTGTTCATTTTAAGGCCAATCTTCAGACTTTCCTTATTTAAATCGCTTATTAATTGTTGTAGTTCATCTGCTGACTCACCGA
>BOPN01003850.1:95000-100000 GCA_017312705.2 Penaeus japonicus | reverse complement strand
GTGTTCATACGACTTTTCTTTCTCAAGGCCATAGTCCTGACACCGCTTTCAGGGCACCGTTTTCGCAACATTATTATTATTATCATCATTATTTTTTTATGACTACTAATATTATTTTTATAATTATTTTTTTCATTTTCCTTATTGTTATCATTATCATTATTATTATCATAATATAATTTTCTCTATCACTATCCTTGCTATCATTAATATTATTTTCCTGATCTTTATCAATATTATTATCATCATTATTAATGTTTTTGTTTTTATTTTCATGCAATCATTTTTTTAATGTGTTATGGTTATTTTAATAATCTTTATTATTATTATTGGTAGTAGTAGTAATAGTAGTAGTAACAGAAGTAGTTTGATTACTATGAGGTTTATCAATATCATTACCATTATATTACTATTATCGTTGTTATTCATCATCATCATAATCATCAATAGTTTCATTATTAATAGTATTGGTATTTTTATTCATATCATCAATATTGTTATCATTATTCTCACAATAGTTATTATTATTATTATTATCATTATCAACATTGTTTTATCCTCAGCATTATTATTGGTTTCTTTACATTGTCTGTTCACGATATCATTATCATCATTGTCATGATTGTTATATTTATCGCTGTAATATTTGTTACCATTGTTGTTATCATCATCTTAATCATCATTAGCTAAGCCGTCAGGCTAGTACAGTGGTATCGCGCCGACCTCACTTCACGGCAGATCGAGTCACGTCCAAGCGCGTGAGTTTCCACGGTCGCCTGGCGGTTACTGCTGTGGCTGGGCACCTCGGTGGGGTGAAGACCAAGCTCAGGTCGAGGCAACACTCGTTGGCACACGCTCACGAGTCCGTATTCACTGACACAGGCCGAGCTCGCTACAGTGCTTATAAGCCCGGGCGAAGTATCTCCTGCTTATCCTTATCCTTATCATTAGCTAGTGAAACTTTTCCCCTTTAAGTTTTTTTTAACCTTACCCCGTGTGTGGAGAGGCTCAGATACATGTTGGAATATATATTTCATCTATCATTCACTTTAGTTTCACTAATCAATAACACATATATAAATAGGTTATGTGCCGGATTGGAAAATATTATTAACAAATTTTCGCCACTATTTACGTTATCCATTTTCAGTAAGGGAATTGCTCTGAAAATATCACATGTTTGGTTATTTAACAGTGAAAATCATTTAAAGCTGAGACTGTTTGGAGAGCTAAGATGAGGAGAGAGCTTTCAGTGAGGCTGTCAATGCTGCTGTCGTAACATGATATCAAAGAATCATTGTTTGGTGTGAAACATACTGTACATAAATGCATATCTATACTTATATATATATATATATATATATATATATATATATATATATATATTATTTATATAAAGCTAAAAGCATATATATACGTATATATGTATATGTATATACATATATATATATGTATACATATACATATATATACATACATATAAATATATATATATATATATATATATATATATATATATATATATATATATATATATATATATATATATATATATATATATATATATATATATATATGTATATATATATATATATATATATATATATATATATATATATATATATATATATATATATATCTGGCAACGAGTAGGAGAGGTGTCAGTGTTAGGTCTCAGCGATATTAAGTGTAAAATGATGTATATCCAGTGATCCGTGGTGGCACAACATAAGGTGAAAATATCTGTGAATGTCTAGAGTGCATATACGAACGAAATAGAAATCAGAAATTGCCCAAGTGTTATAGGAAATTAAAAAGAGAAAGAATGCCACAGGAAAGCTAGTCCTTTCAAAGGCATGGAGATTGCCTAAAAGTGCCACAATATAAATGAAGGAAATCGTTAAATTATACCAGCTATTATAGTGATTTGCAAGTATACCATACAGTGTGAAAGCATCTGAGGATGTCTGAATATCTTCCTAATATAATATCATACCACCCAAGCAAACCAACAGAAAGTGAGTCAAACATCGCTTACACGTTCCCCATAGATGCCACGGTAACACCAGTGCCAAGGATTAAAGGTGACCAACTACCATTCAACATCTGGCCTGAATAAAAATCATCCCTAGTTCAGGAGTACATCATACTATATAATCATGTATGTCATGTTTTCAGTGTTCGTAAATCTAATCATTCAACCACACTGAGTATCAGATAGGAAAAATTATTCCTAATGGAAGCCCAATCCCAAGCGGTGGCAACCCTAACGGCCAAGGTCACACAAGGACGCTCATACGGAACGGGTACCAACTAGTAAATACCTCTCTGAAATGTCCAAGATATATATACTATTCCCTACTATATATATATTTTAGCAAATTATAATGCATGGGTACATTATAATTCACGTGCGTGTGTATGCACACGTAGACACCATTATGTATGAGTACTATGTGCATGCATGCTGTAGGAGGCATAAGCCACGAGCACAAGAGTGTCTACATACTGGCGTAGACATCTGCTTTTAGTGTGTGTATAATTGCATATTTGTATATTTATATGCGTCTACACTGTACATGCATATGCACAATCTATATATAGAAACTACATAAGTGCAGACATGGAAGCGCACATAAACATACAAGCATGCAATTTGTGTAGGCCTTGCACATTTATATAAACAAATGATCATTCTCACCAGAGTAGACCGAGAGGTAGTGAGCTAGATCGGGGGATACTAAGATCTAATAACATGCGAGACTAGCTCAAAACGTGTTATTAGAGATTAATGGAAGTCTCCTGACTAAAATTACTCGCCCCACCATGAACAATTAAGGCCAGTAGGTGGGGGTATCTGGTCCCACCCCTCGTAAATATGATTTCCCATTCAAGACAACAGCCCTCATTCCTTGGAAGTGAAGGAGCCCCTGGTCACGGCGGCGATCAGGTTGGTTCTGGAGCAGAGGGTGCTAAAAATATCTGGTTAGACTCAGGCTGCCTAAAGATGATGAATTTATGCACATACAATGTAAGGACTCTGAGAACAGAATCTGACTTTTAACACTGCTTGAGGAAATTCAATTTATTAATTAGGATATTGTAGGACTTTCTAAAGTTTGGAGACTATGCGAAGAACAGATATTACTAAATATTGGACACTTACTATATTGGTGAGGTAAAGCCCTGGATAGCAAACAAGAATTAGGCATAGGTTCTTAGTTCAAAAGCACATCAAAATGAATATTAGGGAATTTTACAATGTGAGCGAAAAAGTAATTTCTGTAATACTGAAACTAAACAACAGATATAACCTAAAAATTGTCCAAGTATATGCTCCTACCGGAAGTCATAGTGATGATGAGATAGAGTGCTTCTATGAAGATGTGCAAGCAGCTACCGATAGAGCAAAATAACATTTTACCATGATTATGGAGGCTTTTAATGCCAAGATAGGAAAAGGGAAGATAGGGAAACCTCGGTTGGCACCATTAATGAGAGAGGGCAAAGGCTAGTAGAATTCGCTGATGCTCGATCCCTTGAAATTTTGAATACATTCTTCAAAAAGAGACCTGAGAGGTTATGAATATGGAAATCACCAATTGGCATTAAAACGAAATTGACTTCATAATCTATCAATAGGCGCGACATTGTACAAGACGTAACCATTATCAATAAAGAAAATGTCGGTAGCGACCATAGACTGGCCAGAAGTGGATTAAAATTACAGCTAAGAACGAAATAAGCTGAAACGTTTCAGAAGCCTCTTGTTAATCTAATTAACATTAAGAATAGGGTGATGGAATTCAGTATTAACACCCAAAACAGATAATCAGCTCTCGAAGAAAATCTTGACATAGACTGAATGAAATACCGATTTAGTGACATGTTGAAGGAAGCTGCACTTGAAATAGGGGGTAAAGACGAAAAAGAAAAGTTCAGTAAGCTGAAAGATGTGTGCAAATTTAACATACAAAAAATAAATGAAGCTCTGCTTTCCGGCACAAGCCTGAAGGCAACAAAGAGGAGACTCGGAATAGGGGAAAACCAAATGTATGCAGTAAAGAAACCCAATGGAGAGGTGACATACAATAAGATTGAAATTATCAAAGTAATAGAGAACTTCTATCGCAACTTATACCGATCAAACGATCAACCACGTCAGAGACAAACACAACCATTGGAGACATTCCAAACATTACGGTAGAGGAAGTAAATAGGGCACTAAAAGGCATTAAAAGAGGAAAAACACCGGGAGAAGACGGCATTAGTGTAAATCTTATTCAAGATGCAAGAGAGATTGCGGCAGTAAAACTGGTAAATCTTTTCAACAGACCATATCCACACACTAGCTCAAATAAAAGAAAAAACAAACGAATATAGGAAGCCGCTATGTATGGCATTCGTAGATTATGAAAAGGTATCCGATTCGGTACAGATATCTGCAGTACTAGATGCAATTCATAAACAAGGAGAAGAGGAAATATATTGAAGATTATTGGTGGATATATATCGAGACTGTACAGCGACCATCAAAATCCACCAGAAACCAATAAAATACCAATAAAAAAGGGTGTTAGGCAGGGCGACACCATCTCACCGAAGCTGTCTACAGCTTGCTTGGAATAAGTATTCAAGAAGTTAGATTAGAAGAAGAAAGGGATTAAAATAGGGAATGAACACTTAAGCAATCTATGATTTGCACATGTCATTGTTTTTCTCGGCGACTCAGCAGATGAATTACAACAATTACTAAGCGAATTGAATAGGGAAAGTCTGAAGATTGGCCTTGAAATGAATATGTGAAAGACTAAAGTCAGGTTCAACAGTCGAACCCCAGTTAAGCAAATACAACTACAGAGTGAGGTACTAGAAGCAGTGAACGAGTATGTTTACCTGGGGCAACTCATCCAGACGAGTATATCCTGCGAAGCCGAGATAAATCAAATCAGGCTAGGATGGAGTGCCTTCGGTACACATAGTAATATATTACGAGGTCG
>BOPN01003850.1:80000-82500 GCA_017312705.2 Penaeus japonicus | reverse complement strand
ATACTGAATGGATAGGTTATTGCGCCTTTATTTTTAGTAACATACCTAAGGAGTAAGTCATTCCACGTCTATAAGAATAGGAGAACCTGTTATGAATACACATTCGTGATTGTGAACCTTGAATATCGTAAGTTTCATATGTACATCCAGTCACTTACTGTCTTCTAACTTCAAGCCCTTGATAATAGGGACGGGGGAAAAGTTCATTCGCAGTTGATAAAATAGTAATAAGTAGTGTGAAAGAATAGGAGTAGGAAGCCTTCGTGTATCAGCTCAGAGATACGTTGTCATAAATAGATATGTTGACCTTTATTAAGAATCGCTGCCCACGAGTCGAAAGCATCAAAAGAAGGAAATGTGTCGTAATAAAGGAAGGAATTTTTTCATCACTTATACCCCTCGGTAATTTGCTGTGGGCAAGTACAATACGATATATATATATATATATATATATATATATATATATATATTTATATATATATATATATATATATTTTTTTGTATCCCTTTGCACTGGCACTGAAATAATGTTTACCATTATTACGAATTCATTTCCATATAAATGGACGATATACTTCTAATTATTTCTTTTATATGGTGCTAACAGCAAGATTTAGGTAGAACTGACAATAAATCCAATAGATACGAGGTAACATTCATAAGGAAAGGTTGAATATTTAGATATAAAACTGACGAGAAATCATTAAATGCAAAATCACTGACCCTAAGAAAGCTTGCGACATATTCGATATAATCAATATAGTTAATTAGACGCCGTTATTTTGTGGCGATTTATCCGCACCGATCGTACGGAAATCGTATCAAAACAAATTCATTATTCATCCATAATAAGCAAAATAATCAGAGTGAAATTATATAATCATTTCGCCTTGTAATCCATCATCCAATTATTGTTGATCTTTCGTAAGTTAAAAGTCTAAATACACCAGAATTCCTGATCTTTCGGCACGTGTCAATATAATTTTCCACAACAGATATCCTGACTTTCACTATCCATTCTATCCTGACTTTCACTATCCATTCTCTCATACACCAAATATTTTATGCATTTTTTTCCCGATTGTTTATATGCATCATCGGAATACGGTGTTTTTCTATTAACCTTTCATACAACAATCTCTTAATACCACAATCTAAATATAACTCCTAGTTATATTTCAATAAATCACCTCCGCCCTACCGTGGAATTTATGCGTCCCGGTTGAGTCATAATAGAGAGTTATATCTCTCTCCAATATCTGTAAACCACCGTCCATCTTAGATTAGCGACGCACGCGAGATCTTCAGTGGGTCGACTCCCTAAGACGTCGGACGATTATGCTGTTATATGCATTGTCTCAGTACATATGTCTTTCTCTCTCTGTCTCTCTCTCTCTCTCTCTCTCTCTCTCTCTCTCTCTCTCTCTCTCTCTCTCTCTCTCTCTCTCTCTCTCTCTCTCTCTCTCTCTCTCTCTCTCTCTCTCTCTCTCTCTCTCTCTCTCTCTCTCTCTCTCTCTCTCTCTCTCTCTCTCTCTCTCTCTCTCTCTCTCTCTACCTCTCTCTCTCTCTCTCTCTCTCTCTCTCTCTCTCTCTCTCTCTCTCTCTCTCTCTCTCTCTCTCTCTCTCTCTCTCTCTCTCTCTCTCTCTCTCTCTCTCTCTCTCTCTCTCTCTCTCTCTCTCTCTCTCTCTCTCTCTCCCTCTCCCTCCCTCTCTCTCTCTCTCTCTCTCTCTCTCTCTCTCTCTCTCTCTCTCTCTCTCTCTCTCTCTCTCTCTCTCTCTCTCTCTCTCTCTCTCTCTCTCTCTCTCTCTCTCTCTCTCTCTCTCTCTCTCCAGACTTAAATTCAAATAACACTAATAAGGATTCCGTGTATCCTTTCTCCTATTACTATCTAAAGAGGAATCTCCCCCGTACCCTATAGTAGGAGGAAGAGAAGTCTCGCGGAAGATCCTAGTTTAAATCCCTTTATAATTCAAGCTGTTAGAACTCTCCAGATTCCCCCTTGAACTACCTGTTCGATCAGGATTTGGTCGGCACTGAGGAGAGGAGGAATCGGTAGGATGATGGTGAAGGGGTCGTAGTTGTAAACAGTAGGAAGCTTTTGGTTGATAGTTTTTTTTGTTTTTGTTTTTTTCATAAGCTTCTATCAATATTGCGAGCCATGCTGTCCATTACTACACGTCTCAGGGACTAGTCTACTGTACTATACCGAGACTCGTAGCATATTTCAAGCTGCCAATAGTTTAAAATCGTCTTGAACAGTAGTTAGGAATTGACTGGGGGAAATGTCAGTGCTTTAAGGACCGAATCTTAAATGAAGAAATACTGCTTCCTTAAGAAGAAGAATTAGTATGAATGTTGTGGAATCAGCAATAGACCTGGGTATACCACTAGAATGCTGACGTATTTTACTGAAAAAAGGTTAACCAAAACCCCTAGAAATGGAAGAAAAAAGTTTATTTTTTTTTGTGTACACTTGCAGCAAATATAATTATACCATGA
>BOPN01003850.1:15000-17500 GCA_017312705.2 Penaeus japonicus | reverse complement strand
CTATTTAAGGACCAGCAACCACACTACTATTGATTTGATCTTATTTTTTCTGGATTTGCTATAGGGTTTCCTCAGGGGTTCCCGAGGAATAGTCAGTATGGCAATATACGGTCTGCGTGGTGCCACCGACAATTTTTGTTGGTGACACCTGGGGGCAGCATAACTAACATTTAGTAGTTAATCAAGTAATAAATCTGATATATATCTATGTACAATTATGCATAAATATGTATATATATGTATATATGATATATATATATGTATATATATATATATATACACACACACTCTCACACAAGCACACACACACATATGTGTATATATATGTATATATATACATATACACACACACACACACATATATATATATATATATATATATATATATATATATATATATATATATATATATATATATATATATATACATACATACATACACACACACATATATATCATATACAACTATATCAATTCACACTCGTATGAGGATTCTTTGATTATCATCACATTCACCGTTCCAGTTCAACTGCAGGTCTCAGTTTCAATATCGTAAGAAGGTTCTTGTGAATGAATCTTATAATTTGGGATATTTGTCTTTAATGTTATATATCTAAGACTCCTTCAACCAGCTAATAATCATGCCTATGTTCTGATACTTTATGATATGATATATCATATAAAAACAAAGACAGTATTATAAGACAAATATTCACTGCGAAATAAATATTTGAGCTATCCTCAAATAAGAACACTTGACGGTAACAGAATATACTCATTAACCCGTCAAAAAAAAAAAAAAAAAAAAAAAAAAAAAAAAAAAAAAAAAATCCTAGTTTTTACTCTGTAATCTAATAGTAACCTATATTGATAACTTTAATCTGCCTTAAACATCCGTTCGTTACCAGAAATCTACTCGAGTAGTTCCTTTCCCATCAGAAACAAACCAGCCAGCCAACAAAGCACAATCCGCAACATGGCAATAAGATAAAGCTTTAAATCATCCTGTTACTACTCAAGAAACGCAGATCAGATGCAAAACTGCCAATTTTTATACGTTTTGCCTACTCAGTCTTTGAAATCAATACATATATTAGACATTATTCCAAGCGATATTTTTCTTCACTGACATATGCAACACGCTATGTATCAAATGTGCCAACACATGTATTTCGTTCGTACGTGTATGCAGGTCTCCGAAAAATCTATTTTCTCAAGTCTCTTGCTTGGCTTTTAGAGCATCATTCATCAGGATTCAAATAGCTCATTCCTAAGTTAAGGCACTGGGATATAAACCTTTTAATTAAAGTGTACAGGGTAAGAGGTACTTTTTGTACTCTTGGAAGCAATGATTCTAACTTATTTGCATGTTGATGCTCTACAACTTTAGTGATGGCCTATTATCAAGGGTAAACAATAGTTTTTATTATTCATTTTTGAATACTTTCCTTTGGAAATGCTCTTTTCGTGAATCTAATTTATTCTAACATATTCTCTTACAATGCTACTCCATCTCTAGAGTAGACTTTGGTGGAAAAATTGACAATTTTTTCTTTATGAATATATACAGTATATTTATACATACATATATATATATATATATACATATATATATATATATATATATATATATACATATATATGTACACATATATACATATGTACATATATATGTATATATATATATATATATTTATATATATGTATACATATGTACAAATATACATACATACATATATGTATATGTATCTATCTATCTATCTCTATATATATATATATGTGTGTGTGTGTGTGTATGGATATATATATACACACACACACACGTGTGCCCACGGAAATTGTCCGTGAAAATTCGCTATCACTGCTCTGCTAAGAGCACATAGGTAAGTTCCATGATGTCTCATAAGGCATCTGGTTGGACAATTCTCATACCGGGTCGAGTAGCCGATCGGTCTCACCACCGTACATGTCAATCTTATGGCGCGGGTTCGAGTCACGGTCAGGGAGGTAAAATTATATATATATATACATATATATACATATATACACATATAAACATATATACATATATATGTATATATACACATTTATACATATATACAGATATAAACATATATATGTAAATATCATCTTCATCATCAGCCTGTATCATTCCACTGCAGGACATAGGTCACTCTCAATCTTTTCCAGTCATTCCGGTCTTGTGTCCTCTGATTCCAGTTTACTCCTGCGAAATTCACTATCTCATCCCACCATCTAGTCATTGGTCTTGCTCTGGGTCTCTTTGTGTTGTGTATTACCCATTCTGTTTTCTTTGTCCACCTGTTGTCCTGTCTCCGATATATATGTTCAGCCCACTGCCACTTTTTCTTTTTGATGCTCTTGAGTATATCCTCTACTTTTGTTTGCTGCCTGATCCATGTGGCCTTTTTCTTGTCTCTTAAGCTAACTCCTAGCATAAGCCTTTCCATTCCTCTTTGGGCGCTTACTAATTTCCTCT
>BOPN01003850.1:0-10000 GCA_017312705.2 Penaeus japonicus | reverse complement strand
CGTTTGGTCCAGTTGCAAAAGAGCTCGTCGGGCTGTTAACTCCCTCTGAACGAGGTCACAGGTACATTCTGACCTTAATTGACTGTGCTACTCGTTTCTCCGAAGCTGTTGCCTTGTGTAACATTGAGACAACAACGGTCGGTAAAAGTTTAATTGACATATTTTGCCGTGTCGGTATTCCAAAACAAACATTGTCGAACTGCGGAAAATAACTCAAATCAGATCAAATGAACGAGATAAAAGAGTATTGTGTATCTAATCTATCTTCACGAGCCTTTATCACGCGTATTGGAACAATAGAACGATTTCACGCAGTTTTGAAATCGATGTTAAAGACACTTTGAAATTCTGGCCATTTGAACTGCTCTACGATCGAAGGTTCGCAAACCTCTCACAATTTTGTATGAACTTTGAATGAATGATAATTTAGATAGAGAAGTAAAGAACTCTTATGATTATGAACTAGAGGAATCAGCATATTACCGTCGCATGCTAATATCAAACAGCGAATCATACAAGGCTTATCTCGAGCGCGGCGCGAATGCACGCTCACTCGCTGTTGGTGGTTAAGTGCTCATTCTAGTTCCCTCGATTCATACCGAACTCGCTATGCAGTGGAAGGGCTCATACTCGGTAATTAGATGCCATGAGAACAGCATAGATCAGCTGATGAGACCAAGGGGTAAAGTTTACATGATGAAAAAGTTCATTAGAAATTAGAAAAAAATGATAAGCACAAAGTTTGTCAAATGTGTGTTGTAGACGATGATCTAGCTAGTGGATGACACATGCGAAATAGCCGTTGTAGATGTTAATAAATTTAATATAATTTCGGATTTATCGTACAAACAAGTTGCAGAACAGAGAGAATTGCACGCATAATTTCCAACATATTTTCGAATATCCCTAGTTTAACTAACACTATAACTCCCGATGTCCAACTAACCACCAGCGCACCGCAAACCTTATACAATTCCTCATCGTTTGGTTAAGCCATTTGAAAACGAAGTACGAGTGAAAGATCTTGGTGTGATTGAATCCTCCGATTCACAACAAGACTCCGAGGTTCTGTGTAGACTTCCAAGCTTTAAATGACGTGAGTTTATTTGATGCTGAACCGTTGCCTTCCATGGACGGAGCACCGGGAAATTTCGTGGGTGATAAGTTCTTCACTGAAATAGATTTATGTAAAGGCTATTGGCAAATTCCCCTGAGCGAACGATCTAAGCCGTATACTGCTTTTGTTGCAGAGTGTGGTTTAGTGCAATTAACAAGATTACCTTTCGGGTTGAAAGCAGCGCGCGCAGTTTTCATACAACTAATGAGAGAGGTAATTAATGGTCCAAATAACACTGATTAGTTATTTTGATAACATTGTTGTTCACAATACGAACTGGGAAGATCATTTGGCCGATCTTGCTAATCTGCTTAACAGATTGTGTGCAAATGCTTCTTTAGCACTGCAAGTATTTGGGTTTCACTCTAGGTAATGCTTGTCTTAAACCTGATGACGGTAAAATCAAAGCCATATGTGATATACCTGTACCTAAAACAAAAAACAAAAAACAAACAAAACAAAAACAACAATTAAAATCACTTATGGTACTGTTTTTTTATTCATAACTTTGCGGATATCGTAACTCCTATCAATACATTATTAAAGAAATACAGTAACAACGTGCTGCCATGGAATAAAGAACAGATTGCAGGATTGACCTGTTGACACAAAAGTTAGTTAATACCCCAATCCTCACTTTACCCGATCATAACAAGCCCTTTTTCTTACTAACTGATGGTTCTGACACGGGTTTTTGGGTGCAGTTTTACTACAAGAGATTACCGCCTGCTTCACGCCGCAGAAGACTTCACTTTATATGGTTTGTTTGTGCTGTTTTATTTTCAGGTTAATTTTGTAAATATTTATAGTCTGGATATGATCAAGTTCATTGTCAGCCTTGAGTGATTTGATTAATCATTCCAAGGATCATAAGTGAGAACCAAAGGGGCGAAAAGACCTTGATGAATAACAAAACACCTGACTTACATACACACACACACACATGTCTCTCTCTTTATATATATATATATATATATATATATATATATATATATATATATATATATATATTTATTCATGTATATTCATATATATACATATATAGATATATGTGTGTGTGTATAGATAGATAGATAGATATACATACAAGTAAGTTTTTTGTGTATATATAAGAATCTTTAAATATATATATATATATATATATATATATATATATATATATATATATATATATATATATATATACACACACACTGCTACAAGCCCAGATACGGCTTCGAGGTGGTTTGCCCCTGAATGAGGTGGTTGAGTAACCCGCGACCTTGCCATATCCTTGCGCATGCGCGCAGGTGGTTCGTGGTGAGGGAGCGGAGGGTTGAGGAGGACTTGCTGGACCGCCGCCACACCACTGGGCTTTGGCTTCGATAGATAAGATTTCGTTAGTTAGATTTCGTGATTACGGTTGATGTTTTTCTTCTGTTGGAACGATTTCTCTCTGTTAGGAGAAATCGCGTAGGTGCGTACGATGACAGTAATTGTAGTGATTTGAGGTAAGGAATTTCTTTCTTTCTTTTCCTGTACACTATGGTTGTTTTTACTTTACTCGCTTGGAATATGGATAATACATGAAAAACTTACAGACATAAATATTCCACAGTTGTTATGTGAATACGAAATGTGAATAAAGAAAATGAATGTTAGTCCTTGCCATCCATTAGTCTTATCGCCCATTCACATCGGGTCGTAGAATAATGGGCTTGCAACTTGTGGTTTCTATGCATCATCAAATAATTACAAGTATACTGATATGTGACAGTCTGCATATGTATGTATGAGTGTGTGTGTGTGTGTGTGTGTACAAATGCACGCGCGCACACACACACATACGCATTTCCCTCGTAGTGCTAACATAATCGCCACGTGATCTTGAAGTACGTGTTATGTTTATCCTCCCCCCCTCCCATTTTCTCACGGAAATCATTCATTCGTTCATTCATGTTTCATTCGCTCACATCCCTTGTCCTAGCATTGCTATGGCATTATGTGTGAGAGGCGCTCATAAAAGGCTTTTGAAGATAAAGTCCGGTTGTTCTTGATTTCTTTATTGATGGATAGTAGCACGTGTAATATAATGATATTTACTTGGTAGCGATGGCTTGGCGATGACTTCTGTTAGGCTGACGCGTCTCACGGGCGAGGCGGGGGGGAGGGGGGGGTCAAAGGTAGGGGAGGTGACCACTCCCCGCCGGAGAGCGTGGGAGTCCGTGAAGGACAGAGCGGTGTCCGAGTGAGTAAACCTAACCTGAGGTAGCCTTATATCTTACTGGCCGGGTCGCTATAAATAGATTCCTAGTTTTCCTGGTTGATTCAATCACCGACACAGATCTATGCACGAATAATGTATTCGAAGACAAAACTCTGAATGCTCTCAATGTCGCTGGCTTCACCCCTGTTCTCTCTCCAGAGAAAAGATCAAGGATGACATTGGTTCTCAAGGGAATAGATAGCGAAGTCATCAAGGAGACGAAACGGAGCATAGAAGAAGAAATACACAAATCTGCGCCCTTTACCAAGATAGATGACATCTATATCATGGAAAAGCCGCAAATAATCAAAGTAAGATTTCGGACTATGGCAATGGCAGATAAAGTGAAAGAATCGGGCCTAAGAATCTTCTGGTTCTCTATACCACCACGCAATATCGAGTATGAACGATATACAAACATCCCACAGTGCATGGTATGGTATGCATACGACCATATCAAGAATGCCTGCCCGACAAAAGAGAAAATAATATGCAGTGAATGTGCCCAGGAAGACCACAAATTTAGAAACTGTCCGAATAAGGAAAACCCAAGGTGCATCAACTGCAACGAAAATCATCGCACTCTCTCAGGGAAATGCAAAACGAGAAAAGAAATCATAAAGAAAATAGAAAACGAAAACACAACAAAAGATGGAGCTACCTTACAGCACAGTAGCCAAAAAGGCAGCGGACGCAGCTCTGAAAGAGGCCAGCTGTTCCAAACAAGTACTTTCTTTGCCCAACGACCTCTCATTTAAGGTGTTAGTTGTCCTCATCAACGCTCACCTAGCAAACATAGGGAAACCAGGCACATATGCTGAGGAAGTAAAGAAAGGCCTCAGAGCAGCTAATTTTCCAGAGGTCGACGTCCCAAACGACGCCGACTCTGCTGGAATATTTCAAGTCATCCCTCCTCCCCAATATAGTGGAAGACAAACCACAGATGAAACAGCAAAACCCACTGACCAAAATTTTGAGATTGCTAAAATCAGACATGCCTCCATCTCAACTGCCAGCACGACCAGTGAGCTGTCACATGTACAAGCACTGGAAACTGCAATCTCCACAATGGACACCGAAGCACAGGAAGAAGAGCTGGAAATCAACCTTCCAACACCACTTCCCTCCACCACAGCCAAAGAACAAAGACCACCGAAACCAGTAACCAAACTGCTGTTTGGCGGTATACCAGCAGACCCGAAGGACATAGGCCTGCAAATCTATGCCCACGAACCAAAAATGTATGAGAACTATGACAAAGTAATGATAGGAAGAGAAATTAAGGCCGGAAATCTCAAATTCCTATTTACAAACAAAAACTTCATTAACAGAGAGGAAAAAATAAAAAGACATATATATATATACATATATATATACATATATATATACATATATATACATATATATACATATATATATACATATATATATACATATATATACATATATATACATATATATACATATATATATATACATATATATATACATATATATATACATATATATACATATATATATATATATATACATATATATATACATATATATATACATATATATACATATATATACATATATATACATATATATACATATATATATATATATATATATATACATGCGAGGAACTCCCCATACTGGCCACCGGTTATTTCCTTTTAAATATGTCTGAAAGCCACAGGGACTATCGTACTCCGCTCGGCTGGCCCCGCTGCCCTCATTCGGTAGAGAGCTGTGTAGCAGACGGCGATCACATCCTGACACATCACCACATTGGTCAATTGGGGAGCACCGCCAGCCAATGAGAGCGCAGGTCAAATGGAAGGTCGCGTGGGTAAACACGATGTTCGAGGTTAAAAGATGGGAAGTTACCAAAAATAGGCAGTGGCGGACAGCAATTTAGTGGGCAACAGCATATCCGGACTAATGGCAGATGGCCGACTAAACCATCTCGGACCAGACTTTCCAACCCTTATCCGGCGCAACTCCGCAACAAGCCCTGACATCGTACTTAGCAACCGATACGGACACCTAAACACCCATATAATACCCGCAAGCCTCACATCTAGCGATCACCTCCCAATCATAATGGAGATATCGACAAATCCAATACTCATACCTTGCAACCCCAAGCCTGATTATAGAAATGCCGACTGGGAAAGATTCAAGGCCATACTAGAAGGAAAAGAAAACACAGAGCTGGATGGAAAACCAACAACAGATATAGACAAAGAAACAGAAAGATGGTATCATGATCACAAACAAGCCAAGGAAGAGTGTATTCCCAAAAAGACAAACAGAACAGCACCACATCCGAGAATCTCCCTGGAAATACAGCTCCTTCAAACCATCTATAACAACATAAGAGACTTTGCCAACAGACGAGGATGGAACCAGGAGCTCAGAAACCGGCACGTCTCAATACGGGGACTACTGAATGAGGCCCACAGAACTCAGTTCAATGACAAATGGGCAGAGCTCACCACTAATTTATCTTCAAAGACCAGTGATCCCAAAGAATTCTGGAGGCAGCTGAAGACTCTATTGGGAAACAGTGTGGAACACAGCCCCTATATTTATGACAATCAGGGCAACAAAGTATACAAAGACTTCGAAAAAGAGGCAATTCACCGCACTTACTGGAGGAATGTCTTTAGGATTTCTGACCAAGACAACATCCAGTTTGACGACGAGACGGAAGAAAGGGTCACAGAGGAGCTAAGAACACGCGAAGATCTGTTAATCACATATCCAGTAACAGATTTTGCAAGATTATCACGAGACAACCCTCTAATCACCCCAATCACGATAGAGGACGTTGTACAGGTAATAAAATCCACAAAGAACAAATCCCCAGGTCTCAGCAACATCAGAAAAAACGAATTGGTAAGTTTACCTCCCAGAATGATCCTCCGGCTAACTAACATCTTTAATGCCATTCTGTGCTCCGGATACTTTCCCAAGCAATTGAAAACTGCACTAATCACGCTAATCCCTAAACCGGGCAAGCCACCAAATAGACCAGAACACTTCAGGCCCATCTCTTTCCTGGAGATACCGGGAAAGATCCTAGAATGAATAATCAACACACGCCTCCAAACACATCTGGAGGGAAACCATCTCATTAATCCTCGACAGTATGGATTCAGGAAACAGCGAGGCACAACCACTGCCATCGCTGCAGCATATGAAGAGGTCGCCCTAGCACTAGCAATGAACAAAAAAGTAAATATTATCGTTAGAGACGTCGCAAAAGCGTTTGATAAGGTGTGGCATAATGGGCTGAGACATCGCCTCCTCAATTTAGACCTTCCTGGACCACTTATAAAGCTATTAAGTAGCTTCCTTCAAGACAGGAAGGCCAAGCTCAAGGTCGGTCAGATAATTGGGACTGAATTCCCACTCGAAAGTGGTGTACCTCAAGGAAGCGTCCTTTCACCGACCTTGTACACAGTATACACATCTCCTACCCCCCCACCAACGAGAGACAGCAATTATATAATGTATGCTGATGACATAACCCAAATTATCACCCATCCTTCACCACGCAAACAGTTTATCAAATTAGCAACAGACCGAGCCATTGCCGAAGTCAATCAGTTCGAAGAGGCTTGGAAAATAAAAACCAATAAAAACAATTTTCTCATAATACCAGCAGCCAGAATGGAATCAGGTACCCCAGACTTGCAGAGTATAGACGTACAATACGCCAAGGAAGGAAAACTGCTAGGACTAAAAATAACAAGAACAGGCATCTCGACACACGTTAAAGAAAGATGCAAGACAGCGGGCAGTACCCTCACAAAATTAAAAAGATTCTCTGGATGCACAGAGAAAGTTAAATTACAACTGTATAAGTCTCTAGTCCGTCCAATAATAGAATACCCACCCGGCCATTCAAAACAGGGCCATTCTGTGGATTAAAGGGGTAAGATGGCCTAATCCTCGGCCATCAATTAGAGAACTCCATAACATCTACAACTTGGAGCCAATAAACACTAGACTTTATACTCTAGCAAAGAAAACGTGGGACCGTCTTGAATTCCTGCAAGACAACAATTACGAAAAACTAAAAGAGATCCATTCTGACACTGAGGGAGAACATCGCTGGTGGCCGAGAAGCCTAACCAGGATAACAGAACACCCCCCTGACCCAATATACTCAAGAACAAATCACTAATCCAGCCGCCAACCCCAGAGGGATACCACACAGAGAGAACAGCCTATGCGGGGTGAGAACTAATCACGTTCCTGCCTACTATACCACTCTCAAGATCGTATAACTACTGGCAACTACGCGGAAAAAGCTAATGTCGCCGCATCTACTATCGAACCAACGAACATAGATGCGCGACACTATTGAGGGTTAACTCTGCATGAATAAAAGCAGGGATAAATAAACATACTGTAAAGTGACACCCCAACAACCACTTACATGACAATATTCGAGGAACCAACAAGCAAATAACCAAGTACCAACCATCCCAACCCTTCTCTCCCTCCTAAGGGGGTTCGGGAGGGAGGGGAGGGGGGTATGGCAATCTTCCAAGTCGTAACCCCGTAGCTGTCAATTGCCAGTGGCAGCGGCTGGTGTACAACTTGGCAGACTGGATACTTGGTGAAATGAAGAAAGTTATCTGAAAACAGCTTATAAGTAACACTTACCTTGAATCAGGATACAGGAGGAGCTCCATCCACCTCCCAAAGTCATCAATAAGAGACCTGTAAAGGAAAAAGAAATCACTGAAATGAACAGAATGATGAGAAAGAAAGAACATGTGAACGATGCATGCATGAGGATGTACAGACACACATATACATGTATACATGTATATGTGTAGAGGCATACAAAAAAAAAGGAAAAAAAGAAAAAGAGAAAATAGTACAACTTGGCAGACTGGATACTTGGTGAAATGAAGAAAGTTATATCAAAACAGCTTATAAGTAACACTTACCTTGAATCAGGATACAGGAGGAGCTCCATCCATCTCCCAAAGTCACCAATAAGAAACCAGTAAAGGAAAAAGAAATCATTGAAATGAACAGAATGATGAGAAAGAAAGAACATGTGAACGATGCATGCATGAGGATGTGCAGACACGCATATACATATATACATGTATATGTGCACAGGCATACGGGAAAAAAAAAAAAAAAATGGTGAAGGTAAACATGTATGTATATGTACACCTACATATGTATAGGTGCAGGAAAAAAAAGAAAAAAAGGTGAAGGTAAACACATGGGCAATTAAACTTTTATTCTACTTATATACATAGGGAACTATGTAAAAAGGCTAATACTATTTATAACCAACTTGCGCCAGATCGCAACATCCTACCGGTCCCCCCACCCCTGCCACGGCGGGCCTTATCAACCTCCATAGACACGGAGAATCTGTCCACAAAGCCACAATAACAATGAAAGAACAACTGATGACCAGCAAGGGGTTACGCCCCCCACCTTTTATTATCTCCCCCTTGTACTTCCTTTTAGGTGGCTAGCTGCCATCTTAGTTCTTCTCCCGCTTTTCTTCTTTCGAGAATCCAGTTTCTCATCTTTTCTTTATTACGTTACGTTACGGTTGATTAATTTCCTCATCTTCATAGCATATCGTGACCACGTGGCCTTCTTATATCTCCACGAGGTTTCCATGAACTACATGTAGTGTGATAATGTTTAAGTCACAACAACACTTTGTACAAAATTAGGCAAAGTCAAAAATCACTCCAAGTTTTGAGTTTTATTTGGGGTGAGGCTCTAGGTCCAGCCGGTGTGTTTGCCGTGGCGGCTGAGCGCAGTCTGACTGGCACTCTCTTCTACAAATCAGAAGTTAGGGCAGTACATAACATGGCGAAAATAAAAATCCAATGAAATAAATGTGGGCAAATAGGTCAAGAAATCCCTTTGACCATGTGACGGTTACAGGCACTGTTGGTTGTTTATCTTTAAGTGACACATTTGTGAGATTTACGACTTCTATGACCACTAAAGCGTAATGAAGTAGAAAATTCACAGGAATTGTTGAATTATCGAAAATGCAAGTACTATTTGAATATTAAAGCAAATAACAGTGATGGACAAAATAGAATAATAATTAAATACATTTACAATTATGTTTGAATAGTTATAATCGACGTTTAGTATTACAATCACAGGATTTCAATATGAGTAGACATGAGAATATTCGCGTGTTGTTTTATGGCTTGTTTCCTGAGTCGATCTACGGGTCGATGGGGTCCACGGTATACAGGGGCTCAATGATCTTGCTCGCTGATCTGGGCTGGAGCTTCTGTCAGGCTCGGGTGTGGCTGCTTTCTGTTGAGTAGAGGAGCATGGAGGGTCAGACAGGAGGTCAGGTCCAATATCTGTGGGGGCGGAGTCCGTGAGAGGATGTCGGCGGTTGAATTCATCTTCATAATACTGGCTAGCAAGCTTGTTAGAGTCGAAATGATACCACGACTGATCGTAGTTACTAATGTCTTGGCAGAGGGCCTTGTTGTTTTTAATCTTGAGAACACGGAGTGGTCCTTCGAAAACAGGTGATAACTTGAGCATGGGAGAAGACTTATCTTTGATACAATGGAAAACGAGGACACCTTCCGCGATCTCCTTCCGGCGGGCGAGCTTGTGCT
>BOPN01003849.1:127500-130000 GCA_017312705.2 Penaeus japonicus | reverse complement strand
GGAAAGAAAATATAAATAGGAGAACTAGTGGATCGTAAAGATAAGATATAACAACATAGATAAAAAGGTTTTCAAAAGAAAGGGTTCTATTAGTTCCCAGATCGTAAAACAGTTATGATTGAAACTATAACCAGGACGTTAACATACGTAAGTCTACATCTGAAATTTCTATATATAGTTTGTTCTCAGATTTATCAAATTATCTTATGGTCACAGATATTGGAATATATAAAAATAAATAAGCAAGCTTACCTTATTTTGTGATAAGAATTTCTATATATAGTCAAAGATATTACAACATATACGTAAGCCTACTTTGAATTTCTATATATCCTTTGCTCTAAGATAAAAGTCTTATTGTCAAATATATTCGTTCATAAGAATAATCAGCGTAAGGGAATTCTTTACTACACGTATAATACATTCTCAGAACTAAAGGTATTGTTAAATGACTGTAAAATATTTCTCTTGCAGAAAGAACTATTGTCTGCTTTCATATACCTTTTTTCTGTGGTGTTAGGGGGGGGTAGGGGCACAAAAGGCAGGGATGGGGGGGGGGCAGTCTTTAACGTTTGGGAATTGTTGACTTAATATTCAATGTTAAATAGTTCACGAGTGATATATGATAATACAAAGGGGGGAGGGGGGGGGGGGATATTACAAAGCGGAAATGAACAACGTCATAAACCTGTCGTGGGAGATAGGTTAGGTTAAGTATTTATGTATATAGATATACGTACATATATGTGCATATTTACCTCTCTATCTATCTATCTATCCACACACACACACACACACACACACACATACTCACAAACACACACACACACACATACACACGCACTCACACACACACACACATACACACACACTCACACACACACACACATACATACACACATACATACACACTCACACACACACATGCTGCATGTCGATAATGATGATACACATAATGATGAAAAAAAAGAAAGAATATCAACAACAATAATAAATATTAAGCATCACCATCATAACAACAATGATGATATACATAATAATGGAAACATAATAAAAATTCATAATAACAATACCATTAATGATAAAGATAATCATGAAAGTCACAATCACAAAAATACTAATGGTGTCTCACCTAACCTTAGCTTAGCATGCACTCGTTCCTTACTAAGCCAATGCTTGCTTGAATATTGTGCATTATTAATCCCATGAACTTACTTGGCTCGTAAGTTTAGGAATGGTGCTTGTAAATATTCGGCTTTTTGTGTAAGTGTAACCTCCTGTTATTTACAGAAGGCTTATATTGTGAAAAGGTTGTGGTAAGTATTTTCTTTCTGATATTTCCTGTGATTTTATGGTATGTTGAAATAAAAAGAAGTTAATTTTAGGGGCGGTACCATAGGAAAACTCTAAGAACCATATCCTTTTTTATTCATTTATTCATTTTATTATTCTTTCTTTTTTTCTTTTTTTTCTTTTTTTTTCTTTCCTTTGAAATTCATGTCACTTCACGTGTTCGTAAATATTGTTGCCCCTGGATACTTTTATAATGGATAAGTTTTTTTCTCTCTCTCTTGTTCACTTGTTATGATATACTAAAATCGTAATTCAAGAATATCAAATTGATAAAAGTTGACTTTACTCTACAGACATGCCATTCCCCCCCCCTCCCACTCTCTCTCTCTTTTTCATTCTCTCTCTCTTTCATTCTCTTTCATTCTCTCTCCCTCCCTCCCTCTCTCTCTCTCTCTCTCTCTCTCTCTCTTTCATTCTCTCTCTCTCTCTCTCTCATTCTCTCTCTCTCTCTCTTTCATTCTCTCTCTCTCTCTCTCTCTCTCATTCTCTCTCTCTCTCTCGCCCTCCCTCCCCCTCTCTCTCTCTCTCGCCCTCCCTCTCTCTCTCTCTCTCTCTCTCTCTCTCTCTCTCTCTCTCTCTCTCTCTCTCTCTCTCTCTCTCTCTCTCTCTCTTTTTCTTTCTCACATTTCCTCTTCTCCCTTCCCTCCATTTGTCTCTCTCGTTTTCTTTCTTTCATTTTCTTTTTCTCTTTTTCTTCCTCTATTACCTTCCCTCCCCCTCATCCATCCCTACTCCCCAGACAACACACCCACATTACTGCCTTTCCCACTTCCTCTATCCCTCCCCCAGCACTCTTCCCCCCCACACACACACCTTCCTCCTCTCCCATAACAACTCCCCACTCCCTACACCTTCCTCCACACTTTCCTCCCCCCTCCCAACAACCCCCACTACCCTTCCCCCTCACCCCTCCCCCTCCACCATTCCCCTCCCCCCACACCTTCCTCCCCCCAATAACCACCACTCCATCCCCCCCTCCTCCCCCCCAAAAAAAAACACTTCCCCTCCCCCACATCCTCCTCCCCCATCTTCCCTCCCCCCACACCTTCCTCCCCTCCCCCAATAACCCCATCCCCCTCCCCCATCTCCTCTCCCCTACCCCCCTCCCCTTCCCCCTTACCCCCTCACCCCTCCCCACTCACCATTC
>BOPN01003849.1:105000-107500 GCA_017312705.2 Penaeus japonicus | reverse complement strand
ACGCAACTCGTGAAAATCTCTCGACTGAGTATCTTGACTTAAAGAAAAAGAAAGAGAAAGAAAGAAGAAGAAGAAGAAGAAGAAAAAAAAGACGGAGGTCAAAAAAAAAAAAAAAAAAAAAAAAAAAAAAAAAAAAAAAAAAAAAAAAGAAGAAGAAGAAGAAGAAGAAGAAGAAAAAAAAAACGCAGCCATCTAGCAGATTATTAGCTAATGCAAAGAAACCTTTTTCTTCTCTTGGCTCTGAGATTTACATAGGATTCTGGAGAGATTAAAAGCGATTTATATCCTTATATTCCTCAGCGGAAGGGGGTAGGGGGGGGGGGGGATTTGGGAGGGGGGGATTTTGGATTTCTTACGGGAGTTCTGATTTATCTACCATCTGACAACTTCTCAGATTTCGAACTCCCCTCGGATTATGATAATTTCCAAACCTTAATTATCGGGATAAGTTTGTTGGTCCAAGTTAAAGAGAAAGTTTTCCGGAAGTCAGGCAGACCTTCTCAGCTGATTATGTGCGTCTGAAACGTTTTCTTTAAGAATCGGAAGCGTTTTCTTTCAGAATCGGAAACGTTTTATTTAAGAATTGGAAACGTTTTTTTTACGAATCGAAATAACGTTCTCTTTAACAATCGGAGGCGTTTTCTTTAAGAATCGGAAACGTTTTCTTTAAGAATCGGAAACGTTTTCTTTCAGAATCGGAATCGTTTTTTTTAAGAATCGGAAACGTTTTCCTTAAGAATCGGAAACGTTTTCTTTCAGAATCGGAAACGTTTTCTTTCAGAATCGGAAACGTTTTCCTTAAGAATCGGAAACGTTTTCTTTCAGAATCGGAAACGTTTTCTTTCAGAATCGGAAACGTTTTCCTTAAGAATCGGAAACGTTTTCTTTCAGAATCGGAAACGTTTTCTTTAAGAATCGGAAACGTTTTCTTTAAGAATCGGAAACGTTTTCTTTAAGAATCGGAAACGTTTTCTTTAAGAATGGGAAACGTTTTCTTTAAGAATCAGAAACGTTTTCTTTCAGAATCAGAAACGTTTTCTTTCAGAATCGGAAACGTTTTCTTTAAGAATCGGAAACGTTTTCTTTAAGAATCGGAAACGTTTTCTTTAAGAATCGGAAACGTTTTCTTTAAGAATCGGAAACGTTTTCTGTAAGAATCGGAAACGTTTTCTGTAAGAATCGGAAACGTTTTCTTTAAGAATCGGAAACGTTTTCTGTAAGAATCGGAAACGTTTTCTTTAAGAATCGGAAACGTTTTCTTTCAGAATCGGAAACGTTTTCTTTAAGAATCGGAAACGTTTTCTTTCAGAATCGGAAACGTTTTCTTTAAGAATCGGAAACGTTTTCTTTAAGAATCGGAAACGTTTTCTTTAAGAATGGGAAACGTTTTCTTTAAGAATCAGAAACGTTTTCTTTCAGAATCAGAAACGTTTTCTTTCAGAATCGGAAACGTTTTCTTTAAGAATCGGAAACGTTTTCTTCCAGAATCGGAAACGTTTTCTTTAAGAATCGGAAACGTTTTCTTTAAGAATCGGAAACGTTTTCTTTAAGAATCGGAGACGTTTTCTTTCAGAATAGGAAACGTTTTCTTTCAGAATCGGAAACGTTTTCTTGAAGAATCGGAAACGTTTTCTTTAAGATTCGGAAACGTTTTCTTTAAGAATCGGAAACGTTTTCTTTCAGAATCGGAAACGTTTTTTTAAAGAATCGGAAACGTTTTCTTTCAGAATCGGAAAAAAATTCTTTAAGAATCGGAAACATTTTCTTTAAGAATCGGAAACGTTTTCTTTGAGAATTGGAAACGTTTTCTTGAAGAATCGGAAACGTTTTCTTTAAAGAATCGGAAACGTTTTCTTTAAGAATCGGAAACGTTTTCTTTCAGAATCGGAAACGTTTTCTTTAAGAATTGGAAACGTTTTCTTTCAGAATCGGAAACGTTTTCTTTCAGAATCGGAAACGTTTTCTTTAAGAGTCGGAAACGTTTCCGTTAAGAACCGGAAACGTTTTCTTTAAGAATCGGAAACGTTTTCTCTCAGAATTGGAAACGTTTTCTTTAAGATTCGGAAACGTTTCCTTTAAGAATGGGAAAGGTTTTCTTTAAGAATCAGAAACGTTTTCTATAAGGATCGGAAACGTTTTCTTTAAGAATGAGAAACGTTTTCTCTAAGAATCGGAAACGTTTGCTTTAAGAATCGGAAATGTTTTCTGTAAGAATTGGAAATGTTTTCTTTAAGAATCGGAAACGTTTGCTTTCAGAATTGGAAACGTTTTCTTTAAGAATCGGAAACGTTTTCTTTAAGAATCGGAAACGTTTTCTTTAAGAATCGGAAACGTTTTCTTTAAGAATCGGAAACGTTTTCTTTAAGAATCGGAAACGTTTTCTTTAAGAGTCGGAACATTTTCTTTAAGAATCGGAAACGTTTTCTTTAGGAATCGAAAACTTTTTCTTTAAATTTCGGAAACGTTTTTTTTTTAAAGAATGGGAAACGTTTTCCTTAAG
>BOPN01003849.1:95000-100000 GCA_017312705.2 Penaeus japonicus | reverse complement strand
ATATCAGATTACAGGCCATGAATATCAGATTACTGGCAACGAATACCAGATTACAGGCCATGAATATCAGATTACAGGCCACGAATATCAGATTACAGGCCACGAATATCAGATTACTGGCCACGAATACCAGATTACAGGCCATGAATATCAGATTACAGGCCACGAATATCAGATTACAGGCCATGAATATCAGATTACAGGCCACGAATATCAGATTACTGGCCACGAATACCAGATTACAGGCCAGACATACCAGATTACAGGCCACGAATACCAAATTACTTGCCACGAATACCAGATTACTGGCCACGAATACCAGATTACAGGCCACGAATACCAGATTACAGGCCACGAATACCAGATTACAGGCCACGAATACCAGATTACAGGCCATGAATACCAGATTACAGGCCACGAATACCAGATTACAGGCCATGAATACCAGATTACAGGCCACAAATACCAGATTACAGGCCACGGATATCAGATTACTGGCCACGAATACCAGATTACAGGCCAGACATACCAGATTACAGGGCACGGATACCAGATTACAGGCCACAAATACCAGATTACAGGCCACGGATATCAGATTACAGGCCACGAATATCAGATTACTGGCCACGAATACCAGATTACAGGCCAGACATACCAGATTACAGGCCACGAATACCAGATTATAGGCCTCGATATACCAGATTACAGGCCACGAATATCAGATTACAGGCCACGAATATCAGATTACTGGCCATGAATATCAGATTACAGGCCATGAATATCAGATTACAGGCCATGAATATCAGATTACTGGCCATGAATATCAGATTACAGGCCATGAATATCAGATTACTGGCCATGAATATCAGATTACTGGCCATGAATATCAGATTACAGGCCATGAATATCAGATTACAGGCCACGAATATCAGATTACAGGCCACGAATATCAGATTACAGGCCACGAATACCAGATTACAGGCCACGAATACCAGATTACAGGCCACGAATACCAGATTACAGGCCACGAATACCAGATTACAGGCCACGAATACCAGATTACAGGCCACGAATACCAGATTACAGGCCACGAATACCAGATTACAGGCCACGAATACCAGATTACAGGCCACGATATACCAGATTACAGACCACAAATGCCAGATTACAGGCCATGAATTACAGATTACAGGCCACGAATACCAGATTACAGGCCACGAATGCCAGATTACAGACCACAAATGCCAGATTACAGGCCATGAATTACAGATTACAGGCCATAAATACCAGATTACAGGCCACAAATACCAGATTACAGGCCACGAATACCAGATTACAGGCCACAATACCAGATTACAGGGCACAAATACCAGATTACAGGCCAGACATACCAGATTACAGGCCACGAATGATTGGCTTTTGTTTTTCACCTTATGCCTATTTTCCACTTCATTGCTCCTCTTTATTTACCTTTATTAACAGGAGACGTGATTGAACTTGAAGATTTATTGTAAATTTAGTTGCAAGAGAAAGGCTAAATCAGAATTTATAGACATACCTTTTGAAATAGATGAGGATTCAAAGAACCACACGAAGTTATAGAATATATAACCAAGGAAAAAGTTATGGTTATTCATCTGTTTACTGACGGAACAGAATTATGAGCAATTATGAGAAAAAGGTATGATTATTCATCTGTTTATTGGCAAAACAGGATTATGTGCAACTTAAAGTGGCTTTTGCAATGAATTCTCTTTTTGGGAAATATGATTAGGGAGATATAATAATAATCTTTGTCGTTTTTCATATTCGAATTGATAAGAAGTTTGAATAATAAGGAAAACACAAATAATATTGATATATGAACGGCTTATATGTGCCCTTATTTGTCAGGGAATATATAACATATGTAACAGATTTAGTAGTTTGTTACTGTTATTCATTTATTCATTTAAAAAAAGACTTGATTAAACAATAACTAACTGTCAATCAGGTGACGCGTAGTAATCCACTATGCAAATGTAAAACCCACATACCTCCATTCATAAATATTAATCAAAGGCATGTAATTAATGGTATATATACGGCGTTTCCTGATGGACGAATAGCCACTCTCCCTGTCTTTCATTTTCGGCATTAAAAAAAAGAAAAAGAAAAAAAAGAAAAAAAATCACGCTAAAGGTTTACATTCTTAAATATTAATCAAAGGAATGTAATCAATAATAAACGATGTTTCCTTATGGACGGATAGCCACTCTCCCTTCCTTTCATTTTCGGCATTGTCAAAAAAAAAAAAAAAAAAAAAAATCTCGGAAGTGTAAAATCATCATTTTAATTCAATACCCTATAGATCCAACACATTTTCATTTTCATGGCACTTTGCCCTTATTTCATGAGGTTATTTGACTTTCCTCATTTCTGTTGAACGTTCACATTATTATTTTTTTTTCTCTCTCAATTTCTTTCTAACTTTCCCTTCTACAGAGAAAATTAAACAGAGATCGAACCCGACCTCGGATATTAATTTATTAATTTAGTGAAAGTTGATTTGCAAGGAAGGTTGACAAATGGCTGTTATTTTCGTCCGATGTTTGGATTGTTTGGTCGATCTTTCGCTTTGCAATTTTCGTTTGCAATAATTACAAAGGTTGATTAATGATAGAAATGAAACACCTTTCGCTCATGGACACTCGATATCCTGTTGGATACGGCTTCACTCTGCAAGGATTATTAGAGTTTATCATTATCCAGACGAATTAATAATTGAATGACCCATTTTTCCACGCCAATATTCTCTGAATTATTATCGTTGTTTGATCTTTTTGCTTCATTTTTTTTCTTTAAGCGATTCATTGGACGATTGGAAATAAAATAATTAAAAAATATATTAATTTTGTATTAATAATAAAAAATAAAAAAAAATCCTGGGAAGATTTTCCTTTTATTTCGATTAATTCTTTGCTTAATGTCCTTATCACATAAGTAACTTGCATGATAACGATAACAAGATAACAAGAAGCGCGGTTGCTTTCTGTTCCGCATTTCATGGAATATATATAAATAAATACTTTTTTCTTTCTTTTTCCTCTTTTATTTTTCCCTATTTCATTAACATTTCCTTTCAAATTTACGGTTTTCTTTGTCTGGACTTTCGTAATTATTTCTAGCTTCTTATTAGATATTAGATTATTGATATTTTTATACAGAAGAAAAGTTTTGTATGTTTATATTTGTAACGATTTTTCTAAGCCTAGTTAATCTTAGCTTGGTTGGTGAGACATGTATTTGATTAATACTTTGGATAGACAAACAGGTATTCAGAGCGTACACATAAACCACGAGTGATCAGACTGTGACCACACACACACACACAAACACACACACACACACACAAACACATACACACACACACACAAACACAAACACACACACACGCAAACACAAACACACACACACACACACAGACACACAAACACAAACACATACACACACACATACACACTCTGAACTGTGCTGTTCTTTGTGATTTGTAATTATCATAATATTAATCTTTATAACCTTACTATTTGATACCATTATCAATAACAATTTTGATGGAAATAATGACTTTGATAATTCATGAAGACTATGAGGTAAAGTAAACAATGAATATAATAAATGATGCGACTATTTTAATCAATCTTGATATTGACATTTTAGTTAATAGTTACAAAAATTAATAGTTAATTAATTAATAATTATAAAAAGATTAGTATGTATTTTTTTTATCACTTTGATCACCATTCACATTGCTATTGCCATTTTCATTACCATTGCAACCTTAATAACTACACAGGAAAATCACAACCTATACCAAATTATCATTAAAAGTTTTAGATGTCACATGAACGTCCCCGCTATAAAACATGTATTATTATCATTATTATCATTATCTTTATCATTACCACTACCAATACCATTAGTAATAGTATTGCAAATTGCACCAACTTTAAAGGGGAAGCACAGCAGACGACCTTCTTGTATCTACCCAGGATTCTAAACTCGATTTACGAGCTCGTTCGTCTGAGACACGATATCGTAAATCGTCGTCAAATAAGAAGTCGGGATCCGTAGATTTATTATTAAAAAAAAAAATTGCCTTCCATTGTTTGCAATTTCATCCGGAATTCTGAGCGCACATGTTTTTTTTTTTTTTTTTTTTTTTTTTTTTTTTGTGTGTGTGTGTGTGTGTGTGTGTGTGTGTCTGTGTGCGTGAGATTAGCTTTGTGTTCTCAAATGTCGTATAATATGATTTGAAGTCGTATACTGATATGAAATAATACGAGAAGAAACTCCACCTCATAATAAAGAACGGTAGACAAAAGCAGTAATAAAAGCGAAGCTAATGACAATGATAACGATATGACTCATCACATAAGAGTTTCCTTATTTCTTTCGTCTGATGTTTCTAGTGTATTTGTATTCAATTACATTCGCTCTGGAAATGTTTATTGGAAACGTGAGATGATGATATTGAAATGAAACGCTCATAGTGTTTTTCATTTCCTTATAAACCCCAAGCACTGTGTCATATCAAAAGAATTTGAGTCTCAATTTTGATCTCTTTACGTTTCGTTAATTCAGGAAATATTTATCGATAGAAATGAATTAGTGAATCTCAGTGAATTAGATTACATTAATAAATAAATAAATAAATTAATTAATTGATAAGAAAGAAGACGTACTTTCGTCAGACTGCTTCATAAACAATACAAAAAAAGTTAAATCCCAAAGATTTATCAAAGCAAAGGATTAACTTGCATTCCAGAACACATGTGATTCGATTATTAGCAGTATTAGAATCACGATCAAGAACATTAGATGTTTATTAAACTAACATCATAATCAAGACTCGTCCATGTGCAAAATAATGATAATAACTTCAAAATTATATTCCCCTATTGCTTCAGAGTGAAATGAGATCCGTTTGATCTCTGAAGATATTTATCGTGCAAAGAGTT
>BOPN01003849.1:65000-70000 GCA_017312705.2 Penaeus japonicus | reverse complement strand
ATTAATAACTGAATTATAGATATAATCATCACACGTATAATCCTTATGCAGAATATCATAATTTTCCTCTATGCCATTAGTCTAAATAGGAGTTATATACATTATACAAATGAAATAAATATAAAATACACTTTATTTCCTCTTTATTTTACGCTATTGTCTGATTGTCGTATATCAACTAACATGATGACATTTATAAACCTATATTTTAATGTGATGTGTCTGGAAATATCAACAACGCTGTAGTATCATTTTCTTGAAAATGCAACTTGCAATATTTTTTGTTTGATAGCGATGTCATTGCATCATCTGGTATTATGGTTTTATTTTGCTCTTGCTAACAACTTTGAATAGGTATATGAGATGAAAAGAGTTTGACTTATATAAAGTACAAACTTACTTTATATAGTAGAGATACGTATTGCAACACTTAGATAAATAAATTGCAATCGTTGTTTCGCAGTGTAAACAGCCATCATCTATCCACACACACACACACACACACACACACGCACACACACACACACACACACTTACGAACATACACATTGGGAGAAATTATCCCGAAGCATATCTGATGAGACACAGTGTAATATTATTTCGTATGTAAACGTACTGAGTTGTTTAATTAAACTTTGTGTACAACAGAAAGTACAATCAGCCGTTGTTAGGAAGTGTTCATAACCGTTTTTTTTCAATCTATTTGCATATTTAAAAAGAAAATCCTCTAATTGAAAAACTTAGTACTATACTACGTTGAGTCATTATTATGAACACTTTACATAAAACTACTATTACTATTATAATTTCTACTTTGATTTTCATCATCATTTTTGTTGTAGATATGATTAACATTCTCAGTTCAGTATCATTATTAACATATAAGCTACACATGTTTTTTTTTTTTTTTTTTTTGTAAAAGCCCACGGATTAGCTTTTGTTTTGACATATTACTTGATGTAAAGAGATTATACGTTGTTCTTGAAAGAATAATTGCAGGGCTATTGATTGCACTTGATGACACACACACACGCGCGCGCTGACACAGACATGTGTAAAGAGACTCTAAAACATATACTTATAGTGTACATGAACGTTCACACATACCTACGCTTACACATACACATATAAATACACACAATGGGACGAAGGCATAGGCAAACACAAACACACAGATAGATGAATACACACATAAACAAAACAATATATACATATATATTGAAAAACACACAGTAACACACACACACAGGCACAGAAAGCACTCACACAGACACAAAGAAACAAATAAGCAAACACACACGGATAGATGGACACATATAAACAAAATGACAAATACATATACATACAAAAACACATAGCAACACACACATAGACACACAAATGCACATACACACACAGACATACAAAGCACTCACACAGACACAAACAAGCCAACACACACACAGATAGATAGACACAAGTATATACAAAATGACAAACAGATATACATACAAAACCACACAGTAATACATACACGCAAACACACACACACAAACAAGCAAACAAACAAACACACACAGATAGGTGGACAAAATGACAAATACATATACATACAAAAACACACAGTAACACGCACACACACACATACACAAAACACACACACACAAACAAACACACACACGAACACAAACAAGCAAACAAACAAGCACACACACGACAGACATACGCACAAACACACTCACAAGAAAAAAAAAAGGAATGTACAATCAGGTCAAGATTGTCTATTCGTCGAGAAAATACAGAACGCGTCTGCGAAAACACGGCTGAAGGGGGGTGGGGGGATGAGGGGAAGCGGGTGGGGTGGGTGGGGGGGTTTGTGGGGGCAAGGGGTTGGGGGGGAGGGGGAGGGGAATAAGATAAGATGGGGCGGGAGGCAGCGGAAGCGAGAGGGTGGGGGATAGGGGGGAGTAAGAGGTGGAGGTACGGGGGAGGAGGGAGGGGAAGGGGTAGCGAGGAGAAGGGGAGGGGTGGCGAGGGGAAGGGGGAGACTGAGGTATGATGGGGGGAGGAGGGAGGGGAAGGGGAGGGGTAGCGAGGTACGGGGGAGACTGAGGTATGAAGGGGGGAAGAGGGAGGGGAAGGGGAGGGGTGGCGAGGGGACGGGGGAGGGGAAGGGGAAGGGGAAGGGGGAGGTGTAACGAGGGGAAGGGGCGAGAAATTGGAAATTTAAGCCATCATTTTCTACACAGGATCGCGCTGATGTGATTGGCAGCCAGTAAATGAAACGCACGGGTGAGAACTGACTTTTCCTCCCTATATGAATGTGTATTTATTCTACATATATTTCTATATGCATCTGTGTCTATCTATCTATATCTCTCTCTCTATATATATAAATACATATATGTATATATGTATATATGTATATATATATATATATATACATATATACATATATGTATTTATATTATATATATATATATATATATATATATATATATATATATATATATATATATATATATATATATATATATATATATATATATATATATATATATATATATATATATATATATATATATATATATATAACTGGTAAAAAAAAAACTCTTCCATGTTTATAATGACAGATAAACCACTATTCACAAAACATAGTCTTATCTTCTAATAGATATGTTTTGTATATAGTGGGTTTATCTGACACACACACACACACACACACACACACACACACACACACACACACACACAGACACACACACACACACACACACACACACACACACACACACACACATATATATATATATATATATATATATATATATACATATATATATATATATATATATATATATATATATATGTATATATATATATATATATATATATATATATATATATATATTCACATATACCAGACACCAGGCCAGCCCTCCACCACCTTTTCTGCCAACCCATAATTTGTCAGAGAAATAGGGCTGTCCCTCACACCGGCGAAAGGTAATCTGTATAGACCATGAGAGACCCTGCTTCCCATCTATAAAATTGAAGCCACTTTCCCATCCTCTTCGTCAGTAATTAGGGACAATGATCACTTTTTGTCTTTCCAGAATATACGATCGAGGTTTGGCGGGATCTGGAAAGGGGTACAGAACCCTTTCAATTTTTTTTTTTTTGGAATGTGAATGTTATTTCTACCCTATCGGTTCTTGGTGTTTTCTATTTACATTTATATGGACGATTTGCACTAGAAATATATTGAAATCAATAGTTATCTCTGAGGTGGTGGCTGTAGTAGACGGAATATCTTTTCCTCTACCTACTTCACTTATTCTTTTCTCATTCTCAGGCTGAAAATCTTCCTGTTTTGCACCACGCTACTTTTCAAAAATAACTATGATCAACGATTAAAGTTATTCCCCCCCAAAAAAAAAAAAAGAATCGAGCCAAAGTCTAGGAGTAAAAGCTCAGCCAATGGAAAAATCTTAAAGTCAACACCCAGATTCCCTCCACGCTATCACCCTCCAGTTGATGTGGGTGTCAGGAACGCCCCAACCAAGACCAACCCTTGCTCACTTGACACTTGGTGGCATGGCTCCCCATGACTGGCAACTGACATGTAGGAGTTATACAAACAATATCACACACACACACACACAAACAGACACACACACACACAAGGCTCCTCATGACTGGCAACAGACATTTTGCACACACACGCACGCACACACACAAACACAAACACATACACACACACACACACAAACACACACAGACACATACACACACACACACATACACACACACATATATATATACACCCACAAACATAAACACACAAAAACACAAGGAATTATATAACAATCATAAATTTCTTCAACCATACATTTGTTTGTGTTTTTTCTTTGATCATGTGTACTTGTGTATGTGTTTGTGTATCTGTGATTATATGAGTGTTTAAGACCTAAATACATGCATCCAAATATTCACACATAAAAACAACAACAACAACAGCAAATATTCTGTATTAATATTTCTATTCAAAAGTTCTTAACTTTCTCGACTCTCTTGTCCTGTCCACAAAAGTTTTTCAATTTTCATGTCCTTTGAAAACTGGTCAATTTGGGTACTATGTACTCCACACTTCATAATTATATTTTTGAAAATCATCTATATACAGTACTGTATGTTATATGTACACACACACACACACACACACACACACACACACACACACACACACATATATATATATATACATATATAGATAGATAGATAGATAAATAGATAGAATATATATATATATATATATATATATATATATATATATATATATATATATATATATATATATATACATATGTATACTTATATATATATATATATATATATATATATATATATATATATATATATATATATATATATATATATATATATATATATATATATATATATATATATATATATATATATATATATATATATATATATATATATATATATATATATACACATATATATGTAAATGGATAAATAGATAGATAGATATATGAATATTTGTGTATATATATGTATATGTATACATACATATATATATATATATATATATATATATATATATATATATATATATATATATATATATATATATATATATATATATATATATATGTATGTATATACACAGACACTCACATATACATAAATATTGTGTTTATATATATATATATATATATATATATATATATATATTATATATATATATATACTCCCTTTATCCACCTACATAACTTAACCCACGAAGATATAAAGAGTACACGACCTTAGGTGACCTTAGCTGACGCTGCGTGACTTGCTAAACTCCTTTTTTTTCTTTTTATGTTGATCTAAACAAAGCATCTCCTAATTATTCACACATAAACACGGAAATGTGTTTTACGCTCTCATAAAGGTCATTCTCAAAGGCCCCCGCCAAAGCAGTTAGTGCATAATCGTAGGATTTGGAATAATTC
>BOPN01003849.1:52500-55000 GCA_017312705.2 Penaeus japonicus | reverse complement strand
TGGATTTGGTTTTCCTTAATTTCTTTGTTTTCTTTTTTTCTTTTTTTTTTGGTTTATATCTATTGTATATTTTTATATTTATATCTATATTTATCACTCTCTTTCTCTCTCCCCCTCCTCTCTCTCTCTCTCTTTATGTCTGTCTGTCTGTCTGTCTCTTTCTCTCTCTCTCCCTCTCTCTCTCTCTCTCTCTCTCTCTCTCTCTCTCTCTCTCTCTCTATATATATATATATATATATATATATATATATATATATATATATATATATATATATCAATGTATATCTATTTTCCTTGGTATCTTCGTCCTCATCTTTTTTCAGTATCCAGTATAACTTGGCTAAAATAATGACGATAATTCATATAAAATAATATTCAGAGATGTGTAATTGCAACAACACAGTGAACCAAAGGAGAAGCAACCTGAATGATAATGACGCAACATTAATGATAAAAAACAAAAAACAAAAAAACTCTAATCTATTTTTTTTATTTTTTTTACGGTATTTGTACCCAACAGATTTGCATAACAAAGCAAGATTATATAAACAAATGAATAAACGTGACAAACTAGCTGTTCATGCAGCCGACGGATTTGGTGAATTAAGTTAAATACATGAAGTGACCCGAGTTTGTGCATGATGTCTGCCAGGAATGCATTTGAAAAGATAGATTGCTTTGTGGTTTTGGTCTCGTGTGCAGAATTGGCTATCAAGTTTGATTCGTTTAGGTTTTAATGCATTGATATGTTTATTTGTTTACCAATATGTATAAATACTTGTTGGTTTATTTATATATGTAGATATATGCATGGGATATAAAAAAAAATATACATATATATGTATATGTATATGTATATATATATATATATATATATATATATATATATATATATATATATATATGTATATATATGTATGTATATACATACATATATATATATATATATATATATATATATATATATATATATACATATATATACATATATATGTATGTATATATATACATACATACATATATATATATATATATATATATATATATATATATATATATATATATATATATTATATACACACACACACACACACACACACACACACACACACACACACACACACACACAAACACACACACACACACACACACACATATATATATATATATATATATATATATATATATATATACATACATATATATACATACATTTCTACCTACATAGATTAAACCGATCAAGAAGCGAAGTATCTCCCATGCACTGCCTTCGACACTAACAAATTACATAATGCGAACCAGCCCCCCCCCCCTCCCTGTCCCTGCCTCAGGATAATGAACCTTGCGCCAACCCTTCACAAGATCGATACTTGATTGCAGGATACCCCCTCTGCCTGCCTCTTCCAGGGTTACCCTCATGTTTAGCTTAATTTCTAGCGTGTCCATTAATGTTGAAGTCATTAGGTTCTGGAGCTCCGAGGGTCGTGTATTTACGTCGTGCTGTGCAATAGTTTCTCAGGCGGGGGGGGGGGGGGGGGGGGGGGGGGGGGGGGGGGGGGGGGGGGGGGGCATGGATATTTTGTGCCACTGGTTGGTCCGGTTCGTTATCTTTACGTAATTTGGTGGGTGGTTTTATCTTTGTTGTTGGGACTGCTGCTTTTATTATCTTTTTTTGCTATTGTATTCTTCGGTATTATTATTATTACTGTCGTCATCATCATCATCATTGTCTATTTTTGTACCATTATCATTACCGTTTTATAATTGTTATTAGTATTATCATCTTTATTTATCATTATCACCATTATATGATTATTATTTTCATCATCATCATCATGATAATAATTTTCATCATCGTCATCCTCCTCCTCCTCCACCTCATCATCATCAGCAGCAGCAGCAGCAGCAGCAGTCGTAGAATTATAATCAATATCATACTCATTGCATATATAACTTACTCATTGCATGTACCGTCAGAATTACAAGACTTTCATATTCCACGATAAATCCATTCTATTTATACCTCAATCAAAATTGTGATTGTTGGGTACTGGTGTGAAGACATAGAAGGCTCCCATTGTAATGTTTCCAGACATCGATCTACTGCTTTTGTTCCTGTCTGTCTTCTCTATCTTGATGTCTGTTTAAAACCGTGTATGCCTGCAACTTTTTTTCTGGCTCTTATATGTTTATTTGTATGTGTATATGAATATGTACGTATGTATGTGTATATACATACATACATACGACCCACTAAAAGAATTGTCTAACCAGACGCCTTACATCCATCATGGAAGTTACCCCTATGCACATAGCAGAGCAGTGAGAGCGAGGTTTTACAGACAATTCCCGTGGGCACTCGGCAACAATGATTTAGAAATTCAAGTCACAAATCAGGTTACCGAGGTTATATCTATGCGAGAAAGATGGTAGAATGCAGTAACGGATTTAATATAGAGATACAAATTTTACCTCCCTGACCGGGACTCGAACTCGAGCC
>BOPN01003849.1:42500-45000 GCA_017312705.2 Penaeus japonicus | reverse complement strand
CCTCTCCCTTTCCCCTTCCCTCTTCACCTTCCCTCTCCCTCTCCTTCTCCCTCTCTCCTTCCCAATCAACCCCCACCACCCCTCCCTCCCCCCTTTCTCTCCTCCTTCCTCTCCCTCACACGTACCCACTCCCTCTCCTTCTCCTTCTCCCTCTCACCTTACCTCTCCCTCTCCCTCTCATTCTCTTTCCCACTCTCCCTCTCCCTCTTCTTCCTCTCTCCTTTCCAACCAACTTTTTCCCACCACCCCCTCCCTCCCTCCCCTTTTCTCTCCTCCTCTCCCTCACACATGCCCACTCCTTCTCCTTCTCCTTCTCCCTCTCATTCTCTTTCCCCCTCTCCCTCTCCCTCTCCCTTCCCTCTCCACCTTCCTTCTCCCTCTCTCCTTCCCAACCAACACCCTGCCCCACCCCTCCCTCCCTCCCTCTCCCTCTCCCTCTCCCTCATCCACTCCTCCATCTCTCCTTCCCGAACTAACACCCCACCACCCCTCCCTCCCTCCCCTCTCCATCTCCCTCTCCTTCCCTCTCCCTCTTCCTCTCCCTCTCCCTCTCTCCTTCCCAACCAACACCCTACCCCCTCCCTCCCTCCCTTTCTCTCTTCCTTCCTCTCCCTCACAAATTACCCACTCCCTCTCCTTCTCCTTCTCCCTCTCACCTTCCCTCTCCCTCTCCCTCTCATTCTCTTTCACCCTCTCCCTCTCCCTCTCCTTCCTCTCTCCCTTTCCAACCAACACACCCTGCCCCTCTCCCTCCCCCTTTTCTCCCTCCTCTCCCTCACACATTACCCACTCCCTCTCCTTCTCCTTCTCCCTCTCATTCTCTTTCCCCCTCTCCTTTTCCCTTTCCCCTTCCCTCTCCTTCTCCCTCTTTCCTTCCCAACCATCACCCACCACCCCTCCCCCCCCCCTTTCTCACTTCCTCTCCCTCACACATTACCCACACCCTCTCCTTCTTCTCCCTCTCATTCTCTATCCCCCTCTCCCTCTCCCTCTCCCTCTCCCTCTCCCTCCCCCCTTTCTCTCCTTTTCCCTCTCTCCTTCCCAACCAACACCCACCACCCCTCCCTCTCCTTCCCTTCCCTCTCCTTCCCTCTCCCTCTCCCTCTCCCTCTCCCTCTCCACCTTCCCTCTCTCCACCTCTCCTTCCCTTCCCTCTCCTTCTCCCTCTCTCCTTCCCAACCAACACCCACCACACCTCCCTCCCTCCCTCTCTCCCTCCCTTCCTCTCCCTCTCCACCTTCCCCTCATTGATTTTACGCACGTAGGTCTAAACAGGACAACCCACATGAGGCACCGTCTATGAAGCCTAGATCTCCCTCACTCTATAAATTGATGGAACGATCTCATAGTCACGGGGCGTTGGAAGTAGCTTATGAGGTTCGGGAAATTGCATGAGGAGCTGAAGTGGACCTGAGGAGAAGGTGGAGGTGAAAGTGGAGGGGGAAAAGGTGTAGGAGGAGAAGGTGGAGGAGGAGGTGTATGAGGAGGTGGTGTATGAGGAGGAGGTGGAGGTGGAGGTGGGGGAAGAGGAGGAGGTAGAGGAGGTGGAGGAGGAGGTGGAGGAGGAAGGAGGTGAAGGAGGAGGTGGAGGAGGAGATGGGGGAGGGGGTGGAGGAGGAGGTGGAGGAGGAGGTGGAGGAGGTGTATGAGGAGGTGGTGGAGGAGGAGAAGGTGGAGGAGGAGGTGTAGGAGGAGGTGGGGGAGGGGGTGGAGGAGGAGGTGGAAGAGGAGGTGGAGGTGGAGGTGGAGGGGGAGGAGGTGGAGGTGGAAGAGGAGGTGGAGGAGGGGTAGGAGGAGGAGGTGGGGGAGGGGGTGGAGGAGGGGGTGGAGGAGGAGGAGGTGTATGAGGTGGTGAAGGAGGTGGAGGAGGAGGTAGAGGGGGAGGTGGAGGAGGGGGTGGAGGAGGAGGTGGAGAATGAGCAGGAGGAGGTGGAGGAGGAAAGGTGGAGAATGAGCAGGCTGAGGTGGAGGAGGAGGTGATGATAGGAGTAAAGGAGAAGGAAGAGGAAGAGAAGGGGGAGAAGGAGGAGGAGAAAAAAGAAAAGAAAAAAAGAGAAAGATCAGGGGTGAGAAGGAGGAAGAGGAAGAACAGAGGGTGTAGGAGGAGGGGGAGATGAGGAATCAGGAAGAACAAAAAAGAGGAAGTTAAAGAGGGGAAGGTGAATAAGAAGGAAGATTAGGGAAAGGAAGAAGAAGAAGAAGAAGAAGATGAAGGTAAAGAAGGTGAAGAAAGTACAAGAGCAACATAATGCCGGCTGAAATAGTAAATTCCCAAATACATGCGTATAAACACACACACCTATAACCCTTACTAAAACTATAAGAACAAGGCATCCCACTTCTTACCGACGCACCGCTCCCAGCATTAATCAACATGAAAGTGCCAACGTTTTCTCAAAAATGCCTGGGAGATGCCTCAGATATGCCGAAAATCCCCTGTGAGAGCACGACCGTTCGCCCAAAGCACATTTCGTATGACCTCCGTTGTGGATGCTTGGCG
>BOPN01003849.1:20000-22500 GCA_017312705.2 Penaeus japonicus | reverse complement strand
TGCTTCTGGGGTACTCCGCATCCTTATGGCCGTACCACTTATTAAAGTTAATATCTGGTAACACTGTGCATTACCTTTAAAGACATTACAATTTCAGATCCAGAGAAGAGCGAAGTTGAAGTTGTGAATTATAGGAACGTTCACATATAAATAGCTTTTGCGGTTAACGAAATAGCAGGAAGAAATGAAATGATGTTTCTACATGTTCAGCATATCAAGATAATATAAATATAAATAAATAAATAAATATATATATATATATATATATATATGCATATATATATATATATATATATATATATATATATATATATATATATGTATATATGCATATATATATATATATATATATATATATATATATATATATATATAGAGAGAGAGAGAGAGAGAGAGAGAGAGAGAGAGAGAGAGAGAGAGAGAGAGAGAGAGAAAGAGAAAGAGGAAGAGAAAGAGAAAGAGAAAGAGAGAGAGAGAGAGAGAAGAAAGAGAGAGAAAGAGAGAGAGAAAGAGAAAGAGAGAGAGAGAGAGAGAGAGAGAAATAGATAAAAGGGGCTAGGATTTTAAGGGAAACATTCCACCCACAATTCACGAAGGAAAATCGAGATTACACGAAACAGCAGGTAAAGAACAATGCAAAAGATTTGTCCTACAAAATGTGCCTATTATGCAACGTGGTATTTCAGCTCCAGATTTAGAATCTATAAAATTTGTATTTCCAGAATAAGGCCTCCGGTTCTAATGGGCAAAGATGCCAATTAGGAATACAGCACTGAATATTATGTTATTAGATGGATCTACGAGTAAAGGGTAGAATGTTGGGCTCTTCTCTTGCTTAAATCTAGCTCGACTTCGTCCTAATAAGGCGATTTGTGTGGAATATCACGGTAGATCAACATCATGTGCTTTTCGTCTCCCCCTCCCCACTCCTCTATCTGTTCTACCTCTCTCTCTCTCTCTCTATCTTTCTTGCTCTTTCTCCCTTCGTCCCCACTCTCACTCGTTCTCTCTCTCTCTCTCTCTCTCCCTATTTCACTCGTTCTCTCTCTCTGTGTGTCTTCTCTCTCTCTCTCCTTCACCACCCTCTCTCTCTTCCTATCTCTTTAGAAAACAAGTAATGCATATCTTAACCGTAATAATAGGATGTGTAACTTATATATGTACCTTATCATATATATATATATATATATATATATATATATATATATATATTTATATATATATATGTACATATATATATATATATATATATATATATATATATATATATATATATATATGTATATAATATATATATATATATATATATATATATATATATATATTATATATATATATATACACCTTATCATTCATTTTCTCTTCTCTTCTCCTGTTAATTATATATGACTATACGCTTATCTACGAATAAGCATAACAACCATCCCCATATATTTACATTTTCATATTTAAAAAAAACAAAACAAAAAAATTTCAAGCTGAGAAAAGAAAAAGAGAGAAAAATTACCTCGAGTATATAAGGTTTTAGTAGGTCGCCCTATCTCGCGGTTCGTAAAGACCAAATTTGTATAAGAGTAGCACAGCAAACTCACCCTTTCGGCCCGACAATGTAGCCAGAGAGCTTCGTAGCCCCTCCCTAAAACCGACAGTGATAAGTTTACGACTTCAGCTAATCTCGTCCTTAGACATTAGGTGAATGAAATTTTCTTCTGCCTTTTTCTTGCCTAGGTGTTTTGTTTTTTTAATTTTGTTGAAGAATTTGTATGTGTGTTTAAATATGTTTTTTTTCTACTTTTGGTGAAGATTTTGGTTAGAATTTGTATCTGTGTTTAAACATGTTTTTTTTTCTACTTTTGTTGAAGATTCTGGTAAGACTTTCTAAACACGTTTAAACATGTTTTTTTTCTATTTTTGTTGGAGATTTTGGTAAGAATTTGCATATGTGTTTAAACATGTTTTTTTTTCTACTTTTGGTGAAGATTCTGGTAATAATTTGTATATGTGTTTAAACATGTTTAAGAATTTGTATGTGTTTAAATATGTTTTTTTTCTAATTGTGTTGAAGATTTTGGTAAGACTTTCTATATAGGTTTAAACAAGAAGTTGGATTTATAAAGTTAGGAAGCGTTGGATTATATATTATGGTAAGGTTAGAATTTGTTTGGTTAGGTGTCTTGGTAAAGTTAGAAGACTTTAGACTTGAATATTTTACTTGAGTTAGAAAACGTTAGAGTGCATGTTATTGTACGTTTAGAAAAGCGTTTTATTATGGCGTTAAATGTAAGGCGAATCTACATATAAGAGATTATGTACATATTTTATAAGTTGTTAGTTTTATAAAGTTAGATTACGTTAGATTAAATACCATATTAACCATATATGAAATTAAACTGAAGGTAACGTAATGTTTATAAAACTTATAAAGAAATCTATTACTCAAACTGGTCAAGCGAAGTTATAGAATAAATAATGAAAAGAACAGGGATAGAAAAGATCAAAT
>BOPN01003849.1:0-12500 GCA_017312705.2 Penaeus japonicus | reverse complement strand
GGGTATTGAATAAATATAACCAAAATATCGAGAATTTTTGAAGAATTTGGCAAAACCTACACTAGGTCCTTCACAGTGCAACGTTGCCGTATTGCCTATTACTAAGACAGAAAGATAATGTTACCTACCAGCAAAGGGTGCCATTACTATCATGGCACCTTGAGGCAAGCCAAAACCATCCCGCAAAAACACCCACATAAAAAAAAAAGAAAAAAAAATACGTTTTATTCAATGACTTTATATCGTCAAGGAAACAATGTCGAGGGACATTTCCTTCACTGTTTGTCAAGGTCTGCGCTCTCATGCGTAAGCTAGGCCTATACAGGTATTGATGGTAACACCGGAATCCAATATCTCTTGTAATTCCGTGTCATAAGGGAAATGAGTTTGCTGTCCACAATATCAGGCAAGGTTCGTATATAGGGGTTCTATTATACACACGAGAGACGCCGTCGAGGTTACATAATAGTGCTAAGACATCGTGAGGTGAATGATCGTTGAAACACACACACACAAACACACACACACACACATATATACATACATAGAGTGAGCGAGAGCGAAAGAGAGAGAGAGAGAAAGAGAGCGAGAGCGAGAGAGAGATAAATAAGTAGATAGATAGATAGATAGAGTGAAAGAGAGAGCGAGAGAGAGAGAAAAAGAGAGAAAGAGAGAGAGAGAGAGAGAGAGAGAGAGAGAGAGAGAGAGAGAGAGAGAGAGAGAGAGAGGGAGAGAGAGAGAGAGAGAGAGAGAGAGAGAGAGAGAAAGATTACATTTCTCTCCCAAGCTCTCTCTGTCTCGTCTTGTCCCTCATGTTCATTTGCGGAGAAAACGAAATGACGGCGCTATAAAAAGACATTCTCCCCCCCCCCACATGCCCTGCTTCGTTCAATAATAATGATTGACCCATCAGCGTGAATTATATCTGTCCTATAAACATAGAAGTCCTTAGTTATCGAGCTTATTTTTTTACCCCTTTTTCTTTGCTCTATTTTTGTTCTTTTTCGAGTTTTTTTTCCTTTTTCTTTGCTCTATTTTTCTTCTTTTTCGAGCTTTTTTTCCCTTTTTCTTTGCTCTATTTTCCTTCTTTTTCGAGCTTATTTCCCCCCCTTTTTCTTTGCTCTATTTTCTTATTTTTCGATATTTTTTTCCTTTTTTCTTTGCTTTATTTTTCTTCTTTTTCGAGCTTATTTTTTCCCCTTTTTCTTGGCTCTATTTTCCTTCTTTTTCGAGCTTATTTTCCCCCCTTTTTCTTTGCTCAATTTTTCTTCTTTTTCGAGTTTTTTTTCCTTTTTCTTTGCTCTATTTTTCTTCTTTTTCGAGCTTTTTTTTCCCCTTTTTCTTTGCTCTATTTTTTTTACTTCTTTTTCTCCTTGTCTTCGGATAGCACGACGTAAATTCGTTATGAATAGGGATGCACTCTCCGTTGAGTGGCTTCGGCTAAATTAATATTCCTCTCGAAATTCCGCGGTTTTGCAGACCCACCGCAGGAAAATCTCGTAGGTAAACTACTATTATTGCTATTGTTATTGTTAATGAGGAACATACAAGTGCCAATACATTTTCTAGACAGAGACAGCGAGCTACTGTGCCAGAAAATGGAACAAATATTCTACAGCTTGGCTTCCGTATACAGTAATAGAACTTCGAACAATCTAGACTTTACTGTAGATACAAACCGGAACTGGTCATTTTTTATCTTAGTAGATACGAAGAAGATGAATGATAGATAAGTCTTTTTTTTTCTTTTTTTTCAATTTTTCGGTTTTTATCGTGGGTAGTTTATCACCGATTGTAATCTAACGATAAACATGTTTATGAGGACTGGCACAAGTCAACTCATCTGTGTGCACAAATAATTGCATAATCAAAACTACTTGCATTGGTATTTTAAAGATTGTTTTTTGTATGCATAATGTCATTATTTATATCGATTTTTGCAATTTGAGCTCTTTTGATAATGGTTTTGGAATAGAAAAATCCTTTTCACACCATGGTGCTAGTTTTACCATTAATATCGTAGTTTTTTGCTGTTGTTATCATTTTTATGATTATCATTATTATTAGCATTATTCTCAACAATATTATCATCATCATCATTTTTATTATAATTATATCATTATTATCAGCATTATTCTCGACAAAATCATCATCATCATTATCATTCTCATTAATATCATTATCATTAGCAGCAAAACCTATCATCTCACAGGTACTTTCTACCAAAACCCTTATTGCTTATCAAAGCCCATTACCATTAGCTCTGCAGTCACGCCACCCCATACCCTACCCTTGGGGTCGTCCTCAACCCACAGTAAAAACTCGACCCGTGGCTAATGCTCCCCTGATTCTTGATCCCTTTAATTCGAGGCCGAGCTTCCTGGTTAACGCATCTGGTTCGGGGATGTGAATGAAGCAATTATTTGGGACTTTATGGGCTCAAGAGCGTAAGCACGGCTGTTGGGTTTCGCTTTACGGTTTCTGCGAATGGTGTGTGTGTGTGTTGTGTGTGGGAAGGGAGGTGTATATACGTGTGTGTGTGTGTGTGTGTGTGTTTTGTGTGTGTGTGTGTGTTGTGTGGGAAGGGAGGTATATATACGTGTGTGTGTGTGTGTGTGTGTTGTGTGTGTTGTGTGGGAAGGGAGCTGTATATGTACGTGTGTGTGTATGTGTGTATGTGTGTGTGTGTGTGTGTGTGTTGTGTGGGAAGGGAGGTGTATATGTGTGTGTGTGTGATGTGTGTGTGTGTGTGTGTGTGTGTGTGGGAAGGGAGGTGTATATTTGTGTGTGTGTGTGTGTGTTGTGTGGGAAGGGAGGTGTATATATATGTGTGTGTGTGTGTGTATGTGTGTGTGTGTGTGCGTGTGTTGTGTGGGAGAAGAGGTGTGTGTATATGTGTGTTTTTAAATAGATAGAGAGATAGATAGAAAAACAGATAGAAAGATAGATAGATGGATGCAATGAAAGAAAAATAGGGTAGACTTACCTCTCTCTCTCTTTCTCTCTCTAACTCTCTAACTCTCTCTCTCTAACTCTCTCTCTCTCTCCTCTCCCCCCCCTCTCTCTCCTCTCTATCTCTCTCTCTTCTCTCCCCCCTTCTCTCTCTTTCTCTCTCTCTCTCTCTCTCTCTCTCTCTCTCTCTCTCTCTCTCTCCCTCTCTCTCTCTCTCTCTCTCTCTCTCTCTCTCTCTCACTCTCTCCCTCCCTCCCCTCTCTCTCTCTAACTCTCTCTCTCTCCTCTCCCTCTCTCTCTAACTCTTTTTCTCTCTCTCCCTCTCTCTCTCCCTCTCTCACCCCCCCCCCCTTTCTCTCTCTCTCTCTCTTTCTCTCTCTCCTCTCTCTCCCTCTCTCTCTCTCTCTCTCTCTCTCCCCCCCCCCTCTCTCTCTCTCTCTATCTCTCTCTCTCTCCGATATCTTCAACTCCATCCACATTTCTGTCTTTAGTCCCGACGGAGAAATTCCATTAACAGACTCATTACTTCCGTGATGTCGAGGAACATTTCATTTCAGTGTGCATTCAGCGGTGCAAATCGATTCGCTTTCTAAGTGGAATCTAGTTTACATATCACACATACAGACGCACGCACACACGGACACATAGACACACACGCACAAACACGCAAGCACACATACACACACACGCACAAACACGCAAGCACACACACACTTACACACAAACACACACACTTACACACAAAAACACACAAACACAAATACACGTACACACAAACACACAAACACTCAAACACACACACACGAACACACACAACCATACAAACACACGAACACACACACACACACGCAAACTATGAGTATATGTGTGTGAGTGTGTGTGTGTATAATGGTGTAATTTGAGCCTTATAGTGTTAGCAATAGTGATCAAAGTGTATCTATAACTCATAGAAAATTACCAATTAACGATGCTGAGAGCTATATGCATATTATCTCCTCTTACCAATGCACAGAATAATGATTATTAATAAGTATCGTTATCATTTCTAGTGGACACCAAAGCCCTGTAATTGTAAATTTGTTACGACAAAGAGCAGCGAGTCAGTGTTGCCAGCTACCGATCAAAGGCTTTCGTGTGCAGCGTTGCATGCACAGATCACCTCAGTCGGAAAGAGAAATATCGCCATCATTTTCCAATGGAAAATTAAACACTAAAAGAAAGCTGCCGGCAATTTTTTTTTTAATTATTATTTTTATTATTATTGTTATTTTTATTATTATCATTATTATTATTATTATCATTATTATTATTATTATCTATAATTATTATTTTTATTATTATTTTTTATTATTATTATTATTATTTTTTAATGACGTGACCAAAACGGACACATTTATTCTTGTCTTATTTATACAAGGAAGTATTGAAACTTTGAATGTTTGAGTAAGATAGTAGAAAAAAATAAATACTTCATTGAGTTAAGGGCAAGCTACAGTATTTTATAATTTATAATAAATGTAACAAAACCATTGGGTATGAATCGTTGGTTGGCGCTTTTATTTAAGTAATATTTTAGTGTAAAGTTGCACACACATAAATTTATTACTTCCTCACGATTAAGCACTTTCCGAAACTTTGAACTTGACTGGATATTTCACAATAGCTAGTCAAAAAAAAAAAAAAAAAAAAAAAAAAAAAAAAAAAAAAAAAAAAAAATTATGTAAGTTATTTTCATTCATTACAACGGCGTGTCAGAAATCATTTAAACAGAAATAAGGATATCACTCTCAGCCACTCTAGCGAGCCTGATATGACACACTGAATGAAGACTAAATAACAAAGCGAGTGTCAGAAATAAAAGGACCCCTTTGCTAAACTATCTGAAACATGATAATGCTATACGTAAGAGGAAAAAGGGGCATTTGATTAATAATAATAGTCTATAATAAAGAATAAACACACGCACACGCACACGCACACACACACACAAACACACACACTAAAAAAAAAAGGTTTACTACAGCCATGCAATTGACTAGATCAACAAATATTTCCCGGCTTTCACGTAAGAATATCTCGGCCTTGTGTTTGGCACCCTCGTCACAGCTAAAATCTCTAGTCAGATTTACTACTGACATATAATCATAAAGTTTGTGAATGGAAGGATAATCGGAAAGTTTGTGAATGGAAAGCATGGAAAGCAAGGTCGTTTTTTTTTTTTTTTTTTTTTTTTTTTTTTTTTTTTTTTTTTTTTTTTTTTTTTAATGGACGCACCGCCATAGCACATGAGGACCGAGAGTGAAAGGCGGGTAGTATAACGAGGCTGGGTCATTTAAATTTCGTTACAGATGTTATAATCATTAATAATTCTAACGATACTCGTAGCTGTTCCACTGATGAAAGAGATGAAAGAACTTCCCGAATCAAGGTTTAGTAAGATGTGAAAGTAAAGCGAATGAAAGAGAATGTCGAAATGAACGGAACGGTAAACTATATTCCTACTGGAAGAGCTTAGGAAAAGAGAGGGTAATATAATCGAATATTTTTTTGTTTTCTTGTTTGGTATCATCGCTGCTCCCTTCAAATCGTTAATTAAAAAGATGTAATTCTTTTGTAGTCGTTGAATTTTAATTTTTAACCACTTGATCTGAACAACAAGGTCGTTCGAAAGAATTTTTTTTTTTCTGCGGAAAATATAACCCTTGAAAACATGGCTCCTTCTTTGCTTTTAGTACAAGGCTTCTATGCCTAAAAACTCTACTTGGAAAAGGAAGTAAGTAACACTAGGATGAACGAATGAATGAGAAAGATGACATGGAAATGTTTATTATCTAAATAAAACCTGAAAACGTAATGACTGACTAATGTATATACCCAATTATAAAGATTTAAAGATCATATTACAGACTACCTACTCCTGTTTGATCCCAAGTTATGTTATCTAGAATAATACTAAAACACACAGATAATAAAGAATAAAATAAGGTGAATTCTATACGTATGTATTGATTCGAAGGTACATATCATACTAAGAATACCTTCGTTATCACTAATAACTATATTATCCATAATGGTAGTGACCCAACTTACTACTCCCAACTGACCCTCGGCTCGCGTGCTATCACGATATCTATAGTATTATAAGTAGAATTACGTACATGCACGATTGCCTGGCCTTTCTATTCACTGACCCCCCTCCCCCCCGAAACCCCCCCTTGGTTATAATCATGAGAGAGACTCCATAGATTGTGTTGTCTGTCTCTTATCTCGCTTTGAAGTTACCGGTATTAAGTTATTATAATGTTGACCATTGCAACAACACATTGGTAAGTGAAAGTTTATATATTCGTATAGGCATTGTTGGTAAAATTGATATTATAATAGATATGATCTGCTTATTCCTCTGGACATATTTATTCACTAAGGAATGAAATTCATTGGTACAGTCAAAGGTACAGTCAAAATACAGAGGTACAGTCAAAATGGAAATATAATAGAAAAAAATAATAAATAAAAATAGAAATAAGAAAAATGTATCGAATTTCCTTTGATTATTATTCTTATCGAAATATATATATATATATATATATATATATATATATATATATATATATATATACATATATTTTATTTTTTTTTCTTTCTTTCCTTTTGTTAGGTCTTGGGTCGTTTCAAATTTTAAATCATATGGCTTTTATATGCAGGAAAAATAAGAACGATCCTCAGGCTGATTAATATTAACTAGAACAGTCTTTACGATGCAATTTTTTTTTATTTTTTTTTTATTTTTTTTTATTTTTTTTTACTGAATAATGCCTTTAATCATATGTATATATGTCTGATAATGTATGCAGACCGATCACGAGTCAATTTGAACTGCTGAAAGCTCTTTAAAAGTATTACTGAAATAATATATTTGCTAATGTTATATTAATACAACATTCAGGGAGACATGCGGGAGAAAGAGAGAGAGAGAGAGAGAGAGAGAGAGAGAGAGAGAGAGAGAGAGAGAGAGAGAGAGAGAGAGAGAGAGAGAGAGAGAGAGAGAGAGAGAGAGAGAGAGAGAGAGAGAGAGAGAGAGAGAGAGAGAGAGAGAGAGAGAGAGAGTGGGAGAGAGAGAGAGAGAGAGAGAGAGAGAGAGAGAGAGAGAGAGAGAGAGAGAGAGAGAGAGAGAGAGAGAGAGAGAGAGAGAGAGAGAGAGAGAGAGGGAGGGAGAGAGGGAGAGAGGGAGAGAGGGAGAATGAGAGAGAGAGAGAGATAAAAAGAGAGAGAATAATGGAGAGACTATAAAAAAAAAAGAAGGAAAGTGGAGATGAAGAACAACAGAAAGATAGATACAGCTTCTTATGATTCTCTAAACCAGGACAATCTATTAGGAAATTTTAGAGCAGGAAAAAAAAAAATCAAATTCAAAACGTAAATAACATACACACGAGATAGAAAGAGACACAAATAAAAGTGAGAAAAACTATAACATCACACGAAAGGGAAATATACAAATAATCAGAGAAGAAAAATTAAAGCGGCAAACACATACTCCATCCGTAGAACCAGTAAAGTGAAACCCAACAGCCGAGCTTACACTCTTGAACCCATAAAGAACTCAAATAACTGTTCTATTTATAGGCCAGCTAATTTGGAATATAGAGCTCGGATTAAAAGCTCTACTTTCTGGGTATATTAATGTGTGAATGAGCTATGGAGCTTTTGCCTTAGTTATTGACGTGGCAGGTAGTATTATATAATCACTCAATTGCATGGCCGGGCCGCCTCGTGCATGTAGCCCAGGCGAAGGGACGTCTTCGTAAATCTTTCTGAACTGAACTTAATTGCATGCAAGGACTCAGTGTCATTCTTAAACCTCAGTGAAACTCGACTGGTGATTTCTACTGCTTAGGTTTTTGAGTCATTAAGATTTTTAAAACCTGATTAAAGGGATTAGCTTGTATTCATACGCATAAAAAAATTAGTTTTAAACATGTATCGAGAATGCATACACAAATGCTATTCATATTTTGAGTAAATTAATATTGTTCGTAGAGGTAATTTTTTTGAGAATGCATACACGAATACTGTTCATATTTTTAAATTGATATTGTTCTTAAGGTAATTTTTGGTATATTTGTGTACGTGTGATTTTGGTCTGGGAATTCGACAAACCTTACCGCTACATAGACGACAGACAATCTTTCTTTGCATCATTGATAACCACAAATTTGATACGATTCTCACCCTTAACACCTTAATTCCAATTGGTCGGAGTAGAGATTGGTTTCCTGGGCCTATCTGCTCTCTCTATTTCTAATCTCCTTAATTTCTTTCTTAGTTGTGATGTTGGCTTTTAGGTGTTGGGATATTTCTGCAATGAATCAATATTCACAATGTTGGTTTTTAGATTATTTTTCAATGCATTAAAAGTAGCAGCTCGCATATGCATTCTCGTTAGTTATATGGAAAATTCTAAGTCTAAGTGATATAGTTTTTTATGTGATTTTTCATATTACAGATTTTTTATTTTTTTCTCTTGATAGAGAAAACTATAAAGATTACTTTTGGTCTCATTGTGCTAATTATGATTATATATATATATCTCTTGATAGAGAAAACTATAAAGATTACTTTTGGTCTCATTGTGCTAATTATGATTATATATATATAAAAAATGTATCTTTTATTAACTTTTGTTTCCTTGTTCTTGCTGTCTTTAAGAAGAATTCATTAACAATTATCTCTAATAAAATTGACATCAATACTAGATTTCCATGAACTTTTTTATTTTCAAATAATATATATATATTTTTTAATTAGATATCGGTGATATTTCTTGTCACAAGGTTGTACGGAAGTAATAAGATTGATGACAGTAATACCAATAACATAGCAATATTGTAACAAATCAATAACATTCATTTGCATTTTAACAGGGGTCTTTTGGTGTCTTGACTTGGCTTTTCCCTGATTTACATATTTATATACTATGAGGTACATAAATTCAGTCTAGATCTGAAATCTAAGTTGTAAAAATGTTTACAAAATTCCAGACATATCCAAATAAATTCATGTCCTGGTAAAACATCCGCATCATTCTTTAGAAATAAATAAATAAATAAATAAATAAAAATAAATAAATAAAAAATGAAAAGAATAAAAGAATAAAAAATAAATCATGACTACAACAATTTATGAATATTTTAGAGTCAGACGTGACACTTACGAAATGGCGTCTCTCCAGTGAATTATGTATTTCGTGTTTTCCAATAGTGGAATTCCCATTTTTCGTAATGGTTTATCAATACTCGAAACTCCAGCTAGATTATACGACTGGAACTCAAGATAATGTTCTTTCTGGTAAGTTCATTAAGAACAAAGTACATTCAGATCTTGCAATTCATTTAGCGGACTCTAGAACTAACAGAAAGAAAGGCAGGTCCCAGCCTTCCATTATCTCCTCTTTCGACAGATAAAGGAACTCATTTCAATGCGGGATAAAAAGACTCCACTGATGGAAAATGAGTCGAAGAGAGGAATGAAATGCCTTTTGGGAATGTCACTGTTTCTCCAGTATTGTTGGTTAACACGAAGGAAGAAACGTCCACACGCACGCACACGCATGCACACAGGCACGCACGTACACGCATGTACGCAGGCACGTACGTACACGTATGTACACAGGCACGCACGTACACGCATGTACACAGGCACGCACGTACACGCATGTACACAGGCACGCACGTACACGCATGTACACAGGCACGCACGTACACGCATGTACACAGGCACGTACGTACACGCATGTACACAGGCACGCACGTACACGCATGTACACAGGCACGGACGTACACGCATGTACACAGGCACGCACGTACACAGGCACGTACACAGGCACGCATGTACACAGGCACGCACGTACACGCATGTACACAGGCACGTACGTACACGCATGTACACAGGCACGCACGTACACGCAGAAAGATTGATAGACACGCTAGAACGCATAGACGCACATAGACAAAGACGCTCGCACACACAATTAACAAATACAAAGATATACACGTATACACGCGCGTGCGCTCGAGCATACACATACACAAGTGTTATGTGAGAGCATGTTGTACAACTGAGAATTGTGTGTAGTTGTCGACATAATAAACAAAAGGTGGATGCGGGGAGATAACATGCAAGCACACGCAAGCACGCACAAACAAACACCTACACACATGCAAACTCAAACGGAGGACATGCGGAAACATCAGTGAAATCGTTTTTGTGTTTTGTTACTGAATGAACGATACTAAGAGCAAAATTAAGCACAAAACGAAAGGAAATGAAGCCTTGATGATAAAGAAGAATGATAAACAGTGATTCACATGCAAACATGCACACACACACACACACACACACACACACACACACACACACACACACACACACATATACACACACATACTACACACATACTATTATAAATATATATATGTATATATATATACATATATATATATATATATATATATATATATATATATATATATATATATATATATATATATACATATATATACACACTCTTCCCATCCCTTCCCTCACTCCCTCTCATCGCCCCTCCCCCCTCCCCTTCCCCCCTCCCCCCCTTCCCCCACCCCACTCCCCCACCCCTTCCCTTCCCACCCCACTCCCTCACCATTTCGGATTCTTAGCATCACATCACGTCACATCTCCATACCATGAAGACAAAACGAAAGCTTCATGTGTATGTATTTTTTTCCCTCCACGTCTCTCATCCTCTTACAGTGCGGTGATGTGTTGTGACGTGCTATTAGCATTTTTCGGCCACACTCTTTCTATTGTATGTGGTTGGTGTAGTTTGTTTGTTTTTTGTGTGTGTTGCTGCTGTTGTTGTTTTTGTTTTTGTTTTTGTTTTGTGTCCGGATGCTGCATAATGGCGCTGATGATATTTGCATTGTTTTTGTTTTTTTTTGTTTTTGTTTTTTGTTTTTTGTTTTTTTGCTTTATTCTTCTGTTTTGTTTATCAATTGTTTGTGTTTTTTATTATCTTGTTTCTTGTCTTTTTTTTAAGGTAGGTGTTTATTTTCTTTCGTTGATTTGAAGCATTGATCTTGATTGCATTATTTGAATTACGGTCTTCTTCAATTCTCTCTCTCTCTCTCTCTCAATGCAAGAAATTATACAAGAGAGAGTAGAGTTCTAGGAAAGAAAAAAAAAAAAAAGAGAGAAAGCAGACAAGATAAGTAAGCGAAAGATCCCTCCCCCCCCCAAAAAAAAAAAAAAAAAAAAAAAATATGAAAGAGAAAATAAACGCACACAAAGGGCCCATCTATCGAACCACGCAATATTATGCAACTGACACTCTCAGTTGCTATCCGAGACTCGCCCGTAGAAGCCGTAAAGGAAATGGATGCTATTGCATTTTTTGCCATATAAGGGCGTGAAGTCTGGATACCCAAAATACGTCCCCAAGGGTATTATATGTATGTCATTTTTTAAATAAAAAGGTAAGTTTTTCGATGTGTTAAGTCTGTTTGGGCGGTTTTGTTTACTTTTTTCTCTTGTTTATTTATGGGCTTGTTTGTTTGTTACTGTTTGTATATATATATATATATATATATATATATATATATATATATATCTATCTATCTTTCTATCTGTCTCTCTATTTATCTCTCTATCTATTTATACACACACAAACACACACATATACACACACCTCTTCTCCCACACAACACACGCACACACACACACACACATACACACACACACACACACACACACATATATTACATTGATGTATTTCAACAATTATGTCTGCTAAACTAAAGTTCATTAAAATTCGCCCAAAATATATCCTATAATGAAAAGCAAACCATTATTTCGCTTCTTAAGACTTTGATGTACTTACTCTTAATGAAGAATTATATGCAGTTCGATATTGACATGTTTACTTCTCCTGTCACCTTTGGAAGGAAGACAGCTGAGACAGGAGACCTTGCGTTTGATTGATGCTTCATAAATGGCTCAGTAAAAATACGAAAGCGCTATGGTGTGAGTGTGTGTGTGTGTGTGTGGAGGAGGTGGGGGGGGGGGATTTCTATCTGTCTATTTACAATTTTTTTTTAACATTCATTTTGATATGTAATATTATTCATGCACACACACACACACACACACACACACGCACACACACACACACACAAACACACACAAACACATATACAAACACTGCATATTGATGTGCGTTTACGCATGTATGTATGTACGCATGTATGTATTCTCATGTATGTGTATGAATCCAATATCCAATAAAGTAATCAGGCTACTAACAGGTCCCCTGAATATTTGATTAGTGTCACGAGTGCTTTCCTTAAGAATGATACAAAGAAAAGGTTTCTTGTTTCGAAGTCTAAGGACACATGCATGATTTATATTCTCCGCATTCTTTGCATGAATAAATGGTGACTTATAGAACTTTAGTTTGACACACACACACACACTCACACACACTCACACACACATGATTATATATATATATA
>BOPN01003848.1:139062-144648 GCA_017312705.2 Penaeus japonicus | reverse complement strand
GTGTGTGTGTGTGTTTGTGTGTACATACATATAGGTTAAGGGAAGGGGGTTATAGAAACGTTGCATCATATTAGCTCGTAGGAATCTAAAGGAAATGTTTCCAAGAATAATATAGAGAAAAAAACACACCAATGATGTAGTTTTATTAAATTCGTAACCACCCAATGAGAATAATGTTTATTCTTACCTTGTGTTCAGAAGTGTGATCAAGATTCATCACATTATATCATAGTAGATCATATTATAAGCAATCATATTAATCCACAAGATTAAATTACATCATACTCCAATATATCGTATCACATCATATTTATTCATATCATATCATCCTTACATCATCATATCATATTCATATAAAAGATATCGATAAAAAAAACACACACAAAATACATAAGATACACAAAGCAAAGAAGAGATTTTTCCAATTATTTAACCTAAGGACCAGTCACTGAAAGGCCGGTACACCTTATTACTCATATGACGTCATCAGTATCCTGTTGCCAATGTATATGACGTCACTGGAATACCACGTTATGAAGACAAAAAGGGTTAAGACAGAGGGCGGAAAAGAGAGATATATAGTAATTAGGTAGATGGGAATTTTGTCATGTATGGTTTTGACATAAGGTCATAATTACGGTGATAATAATAGTAATAATCATGATATTATGGATAATACTAATAATGATGATAATAATGATGGTGATGATAACATTCATAATATCAATGATGATTACTATGATGAATGACAATGATCAAAGTAGTGATGATGACAGTAATGATAATAATGATAAAGTCAGATATTAATAATAATGCTAATAACGAATATACCAATAGATATAATAATAACAACAACAATGATGATAAACTGATAATGAATACCAGTAACAACAACAACGAAGCAAGAAGAAGAACGATAAGAAGAGGGAAAAAGAAGAAATAGAAGTAGAAGATTACTCTAAACACATAACTACAATTCCCAAAACCACACACACCTATGTAGCGTGGAGGGATCGCATGTTCCTTCACAACCACATGGTTCAAAGGCGGAACCAGAAAAGTGACTCGAAACCAGGAAAAAAAAGAATTAATATACTTCTTCCTAATGAAATTTGCTTCAGATACGTCATGATAACTGATATATACACATTCCTTTGTTATTGGTGTGTTATCCCATATCCCATCAATTCGGTTATGTGACGTCATGACCATCAATTCGGTTATGTGACGTCATGATTAGTTTTGCTGTCTGTCAGTGTGACACAATATGCTTGTATTTCCTCTCTTTCTTTGTTTTCATTTTTTTTTCTTTTCTTTGCTTTTTATGGGAATTTTTCACGAGAATATCCAGTTCCAGAGTGAATTCTAATTAGTTACTGACTTTTTTTTTATTTAATGATTTATCTCCTTATGTGTGCTGATTTTGAGTCATTTGGGAGGAAAAGAGCAGGGGAGTGAGAGAGAGAGAGGGAGGGAGGGAGGGAGGGAGGAGATGGAGGAAGGGAGGAAGATGGAGAGAGAGAGAGAGAGAGAGAGAGAGAGAGAGAGAGAGAGAGAGAGAGAGAGAGAGAGAGAGAGAGAGAGAGAGAGAGAGAGAGAGAGAGAGAAGATAAGAGAAGAGGAGATAGAGAGAGGGGGGGGATAAGAGAAGAGGAGAGAGTAAGAGCAAGAAAGAGAGAGTGAGAGAGAAACAGAGAGAGAGAGAGAGAGAAACAGAGAAAGAGAGAAAGAAAGAGAAAAAGAGAGAGAGAGACAGAGAGAAAAAGAACGTCACTCACACTGTCATAATGTTTGTAAACGTGTCTCCGTTCTGAAATAGTTTCCTTCTCTCGCTGAGGAGGCAGTCCAGCTGACCTTCAAGGAACCTGTTTACGTTTATTTGAATTTCAGCTTCTCCGAATCCCTTCATTCATGATGCTGGCTTGCTACATATTCATGAACTCTTGTTATGTTTATGTTACATCATTATCGTATTTATATGTTCTATATTTCATTGTATCTATGTTTAGATTCTTTAGAGTCCTTGTATCGTGATAAGGTGTGTTCGTTCATCCTTAGTTTTTTTATGAAAGGAATATTCGAATTTACTAACAAGGCGTTACCCGGAAGCTAGACACATTTTCTTCATATGAAAGAAAACCTTCTCATCTTCCTTGAGGAAATCATAAACAATCAGTGATTGTTTGTGTTTTCTTTGGTATGATCCTTTCTTTCTTCTGTGGCTGTCTGTCTGTCTGTCACTATTGTAAATTACGTATTGTTGATACGCAATACATATGCGTGTGTGTGTGTGTGTGTGTGTGTTTTGTGTGTGTGTGTTATGTGTGTGTGTTTATTCATTCATTTATCTATCTCCTGACAAGAGTAATAATGAAATCGAATCCTGAAAAGTAAAAAAAAAAAAAAACATTACAACCAACATTACAATAAAACACGATTCAATAAGAAAAAAGAAGAAAGTGAGAAAGTAATGAAGGACACACTTCGTTTTTCTTTCTTTTTTTCCCACGACAACCTTCAAATTCTATAATGGTAAGTCGACAAGCAAGGACGTGTTCCATGGAATACATCCACCCCCCCCCCTCTCCCCCATCAACCAACTCCCCCCATCCCCTCCCACCCAAAAAAAAAAAAGGAAATTCACACAAAAGAAAAATTCGTTTCGCGGAATCCCTGGAAATTCTTCGTAGAAAAGGATATGACATCCGAACGTGAAGAGACAACATTTTGAGAGGATGTTGATGATGAGAAAGGATGTTGGTTGAGAGAGAGAGAGAGGGAGGATGTTGTTATAAAAAGAACTTCTTGGGAAGTTAATCTTAGAGCTTTATCTTCTTTTTTTTATCTATTTGCTTATTTGTTTGTTTGTTTGTTTATCTCCAATTGCCCTTCCCCGGTAAGAATTTTACTGATAAGTGAATGTGGGAAAATTAAAGGCGTGTTTGTGTGTATGTGAGGGTGTATGTTTCTGGATTTTTTTTCTTTTTTCTTCGTCTGTGATAATTATGTTTAATCCCCCATGATGGCAGATCGTTCCCATTTTTTTCTCCTCCTTCTCTTTCTCCTCATATTCATTTTCTTTTCTTCTTCGTCTTCTTCTTTTTCATCGTCTTATTCTTCCTCTTCTTCTTCTCCTTCTTTTTTTTCTTCTTCTTCTTCTTCTTCTATCTCCTCCTCTCATCCTTTTCTTTTTTTTCTTCTTCTTTTTTTTCTTCTTGCTCCTCCTCCATTTCTTCTTATTATTATTCCTCCTCCTCCTCCTCCTCCTCCTCCTGTTCTTCTTCTTCTTCTTCTTCTTCTTCTTCTTCTCCCACCTCCTCCTCCTCTTCCCCCTCACTTCCTCCTTCTCTTCCTTCTCCCCATCCGTCTCTCTCTTCCTGATATAAGTATCTCAGACAATATAACTATTTTATTTAAACCCAACACACCCTGCGAAAAGAAATCAAGCAAGCACAAGCAAAAAAGTGTTTTTTTTTCAATAACTGGAACATGTTTTACGTCACTGCATGCAATGTCCGTCATTGTGGCAAATGACTTTCACATTTGAAATGGGTTATCATATATTGTAAACCCATGTATGTCTGTTTATATACGAATTCAACTGTGTGCTCAAGCAAATCAGCACATATGCATACACAGACAGATACAGATATTAAGATGAATATATGCATGTAGATGCATACAAATATACATGTATATATATATATATATATATATATATATATATATATATATATATATATATATATATATATGTGTGTGTGTGTGTGTGTGTGTGTGTGTGTGTGTGTGTGTGTGTATGTATATGTGTATATACATATATATATATATATATATATATATATATATATATATATATATATATATAGATAGATAGATAGATAGATAGATAGATAGATATAGATAGATATATATATATATATATATATATATATATATATATATATATATATATACACACACACAGACACACACACACACATCACACACACACACACACCCTCACACACACACATACATACACACACACACACACACACACACACACACACACACACACACACACACACACACACACACACACACACATATATATATAGATAGATGAATAGATATAGGTAGATATTTGTTTATATATATATATATATATATATATATATATATATATATATATATATATATATATATATATATGTAAATATAATATATATATGTATATGTGTATATATATATATAAATATATATATATATATATATATATATATATATATATATATATATATATATATATATATATATATACATATATATATATATAATATATATATATATATATATATATATATATATATATAATATATATATATATATATATATATATATATATATATATGATATATATATATACATACATATCGCATACGCACAAAGAGACATATTTACAGTTAGAAAAGAAGGTCATGTATGCAATTTTTTCTTATTTTCTGCATCAAGGCGGAGATGACAAAACGTTTCGGCGCAATGGAGAGCTTGGGAACACTGGTCGCGCTGCTCTCTCTCTGTATGTTGCATGCAATTATGCAATCATTTTAGTGCACGAACGTTTTTTTCGTTGGTTGTTGTCAAAGGGTGTTTTTTGTCTTTGTATTTTGTTTGTTTGTTTGTCTGTTTGTTTTTAGTTGGGGAGGTGAATTCATATCCTTTTTTGTCTTTTTCTCTCCTTGAGGTTTTTGTTTGTTTGTTTGTCGTCTTTCTTTTATGATGTATATTCTTTTGTGCTATGTTCTTGTGTTATTGTATACTTTCTTGTATATATATTTTCTTGGAATTCTTGTATATAGGAACACTTATGGTTAACTTGTATTTTATACATCTGCGAGATTTTTTTTTTTTTTTATGGAGAGGATATGAATTCTAGGAGAATGGCTAATTACAATTAGCAATTAGTCGCTACTCCATATAGATATTTATGATTAGTTTGACATATTTGATGCGAATATCAGAAATCCTTTACCTAGAATTTACCTAAATCTGATACTGATTCCTTCGGTAAGTAATGGCCTTATATGGTGTTAACGCATTATGCACACGCTCTTGTCAAAATGAAGGAGATGAGTTTAAATATATCATCTCCAAAGTGTTAAAGCAAAATACAACAAAGTGGGTATTAATGACTGGTGTAAATGGAATAGCGAGATGTTTTCTTATTTGACGCCTTTATTGCTTAGAATTATCGTCTAGGATTACAGCAGAGTGACGTCATAATCTCAAAAAAAAAAAAAAAACGAAAAACAAACTCGACCTACAAGTCGCCATGACTGTAACCAAGATTCACTCACGTATACACTTTAGTATTCATCGCCACACTGCTCATAACTGTAAAAAATACACACACCGGAATACAATACGATGAAGATATCTCAATACGAATGCATAAATATAACAAAAATTCCTTCAAATTCTGACGCGCACAGAACAGCCAATCTTTCTCAAGGTCACCATAATAGATCGTAGTAAACAGACCATGAGGTAGCAGCTGAGTCGGACGGAATACGCTAATTTTTGTCGAGAAAGTTAGACATCAGA
>BOPN01003848.1:131562-134062 GCA_017312705.2 Penaeus japonicus | reverse complement strand
GGTTGAAAGATACTTGTCTTTGTGTGTGCTGACAGGGTTGGGTTTACTTCATAAATTAGGAAGAAGAAAATGCTTAACTTTTGTATTTTGTAGTTGAGAGAGTCTACATAGATATATCTCTTTTTTCATTAACTGCTCATCGGAATTATTTTCAAATTACTGAATAACCAGTTACTATCCGATGAATGGAGATGATATATAATATGTAAATTAAGATGTGATTGTTATATTATAAGCTATTATTTAAAACAATTATGAAATTGTTTTAAATAATATTCAAAGCAATTATGTATAATTAATTTGATCTAACGCATTTCCAGGAGCTGATTGTGTAAGGAGTCAGTGTATCTCCATACGACAATGTCCTGCCTTACTCCAACTCTTAAAAAATCCTACCAGAACCAATATCAGGGACCTTCAAAAGGCTACCTGCTTTGTTCGTGACCGGGAACCCATGGTAAGTCATGAAGTTTATGAGAAGACTTACATTAACCTATGAGTAATGTGTATATTGAGTTTCATTTTGAATATATGTTACATGAGAAGACTCAGATCTTTTGTAGATATGGCATCCACTTTTCATGGTATCCACTTTTCATGGCATCCACTTCTCTCTAGGTGTGCTGTCCATCCACTAGTACAACTGAGACACCCATAAGTCCAACAAAGTCTCTGCTCCCTGAAAGTTGTGGTCACAGTAGTCACTTGAACAGAATTATTGGTGGAGAAGTAGCACCACTTGACGCTTACCCATGGAAGGCTGTTTTAGGATACAAAGGTATAAAAAGTCCGCTGAACTATGTCATGAGATTTCTCTGTACTAGATGTCATAATCTGTTATACTGCTTGATTTACAGATGAATTTAGATCTCTAGCTTTTGATTATGTATAGTGAATGTTTCAAAACTTTATTTTAAGCTAATGATAGATGGATAGGGGTTTAGAGTAAGTTGTATGCATATTATTTTGGGTTTTGCTCTTATGATATATTAAACTCCATATACATAGTCTTTGATGAAATTGTTTTAAATGAGAATCAATAGATTTCCCCATATTTTAACTTCTAGTTTCTTGAAATAAAACATAATTGGATTCTTAATTTTTTCAATAATTACTCTAATAGTTTCTATTACTTTCAGAAATTGGATTCTCTGGCACTGAGTTTCTGTGTGGAGGTTCTGTCATCAGTGAGAGATATGTCCTTACTGCAGCTCATTGTGTAGATCCTGGTACACTTGGTGCACGATCACTGTAAGTTGAGGGTTAGACGGAAAGAAATGTTGTTAATGATATTATTTACAGATATTCATACACATAAGAATCATTCCCTGCGAAAAGAAATGTTGTTAATGATATTATTTACAGATATTCATACACATAAGAGTCATTCCCTGCGGTAAAAAAAAAAAATTGAATTACCCAATATACAATCACGTTTTCATTACATGACTATCTTTTCTTTTCTGTATAGTGAAGTAGTTCGACTGGGCGAGTGGGACCTCACCACCGCCGAAGACTGTGAGACCACAGTTGGCGGAGGAACATTCTGCGCTCCTCCAGTTCAAGATTTCCAGCCTGAGGAAATTATTCCTCATCCTTCATACAACACCCGTGTGCGGTTCTCTGATGATATTGCGCTCATTAGACTCAATAGGCCTATCAACTTCCAGGAATCAGCAGGTAAATTGACCAAGAATATTTATTACTTTAATGTTACATGGATATTTTTTAATCATTATTATTCATAATTGCATGTAAATTATAAACCATAAGATGAAACAGATATGTATAATTGTAAAATATGAAGTGATCATGATAGTTATCATTTAAAGCATACTTGAAGCTAAAATGGAAAAGGATAGATAATAGAAATTCCTTCTAGATATTAGATATTAGATATCAAATATTATTATATTCCTTCTAGATATTAGATATTCCTTTCAAGTGGATAGCCAGAATACCATAAGAATAAAAAAAAACAGGTACTCAAAAGGAGTAAAAGAAGCAGGAAACACATAACATGGCATCTGATCCAACATGTTAATCATTACAATTTTCCAGGATTTGTGTTGCCCGTGTGCCTGCCTCCAGCCGACTTTTCCCCTCGCACTGTACCCAGCACCAAGTTTGCAATTGCAGCTGGATGGGGTTTCACTGAGAACGGAACCTCTAGTAACAGAATTAAGCATGTAAACCTGCCATTGGTTGACAATAGCAAGTGTAATGAGATCTACAGAGGCACCACAGTCAGTGAACAGGTAAGAACATCAAAAATTATATATACTGATAAAGGTTACATTTTTGTAGGATATTAAATGTATAATTTGTCTGGGGCACAAATTGTGAGCTATGGAAATTTTTAAAAACATTTACATTTTTTAATTATTTTATTAAAGCTGATTTTCTTAACAGTGTGTGTGTGTGTGTGTGTGTGTGTGTGTGTGTGTGTGTGTGTGTGTGTGTGTGTGTGTGTGTGTGTGTGTGTGTGTGTGTGTGTGTG
>BOPN01003848.1:127536-128997 GCA_017312705.2 Penaeus japonicus | reverse complement strand
TGAATTATTTTAGGTATATGTTGGTTACAGAATTAAATGTAGCTACATTCCTTACCCAGGGGATTATGCATGGAATAATTATATTGCTCCCACATCAGTGTAGAAGCATATATACATGTTTACATATATATATGTATATAGAATATATATATATATATATAGAATATATATATATATATATATATATATATATATTTATATACATAGCGAAGTATGTATTTAATTGCATGAGTATAGGTATATATGCCTACATCCTTATATTGTTTATTATTAACATTGCATTTTGATTTTGCAGCTCTGCGCCGGAGGTAATGCTGGTGAAGACTCATGCAGTGGAGACTCGGGTGGCCCCTTGGTACTGTCCGGTACTTTTGGTCCTCCTTACCAGCAGATTGGTGTTGTCTCCTACGGTCCTGTCAACTGTGGCCAGAAAGGAGTACCTGGTATCTACACCTCTGTCAGCAGCTACAGGACGTGGATTGAGCAGAACTTGAAGCCATAAATGAGTTTGTTAGAGTCTAGTGATTAAGTTTGTTTAACAGTATTGAAGGTAATTTGACTAGAAACAGGGAAGATGATATGTTCTCCTGAAAATAGATAGGATTGTGAGAATGTTTTTTTTCTTTCTATTTTTTGTTTTTTTGAAAAGGAATATTTACATTTTCATGATATTAATTCTCTTGTTAGCAAGTATGCACTCAGGAAATATAAGCAGTCAAAAGAAATATTTGGCAGCTTCATCAGTGTGTTAAATGATTTTTGAAAAGTCATTCTAAACAGTATGTATTTAAAAGTTTGAAAAATGAACACGATTATTGATGATGTTTATACATTACCTGCATCGTACATTCCTTAAAATGAGGAAAATGAAAATGATGAGTCCTATGCAATGATTACAATGTATATATTTATTTCAAAGGATTGTATTTTAAGAGTAGTATCATATTCAATTGGGAAAATTATGTTACATGTCTCAATGAATGATTTGACTAGATTTCTATAGATTTATTACCATTTTGCTCTTGGTGTGATATAAATTCAGTATTCCAAAATTAACTAAATTCTGTATGCAAAGATGATTATACTAGTGATCTCAATATATGGTCCATGCAGTGATCATAAACTGTGAGTATGATTGTTCCTCTAAAATCTATTATTGCCATGTGACTCTAAGTAGGATTTTGAGTCCTTTTTATACAATAGGTTACTCATTGTATAATAAATACAAGTGTTAGATATGTCGTATTTATCTAATGCGGGTTAAGTTACAGAGGAGTTTGGTGCTTAAGAATATGGGCTTTTGATAAGAACTTCATTCTTTTAAGAAAACAGTGGGTTGTTCATATGATACCTGATATTCCATAAATATTTGTGGTGTTCATCTTTGTATGTATTTATATTTAATAAAACTATTACTATTGATTTGTCCCTCTTTTTACCATAGTTGATTACATAATGATG
>BOPN01003848.1:100036-102536 GCA_017312705.2 Penaeus japonicus | reverse complement strand
AAAGATGGTAATAATGATAGTAATAATAATGGTAATAATAAGAAGGATAATAGTAATTATGATGATAATGGTTACAATGATAAAAGGGATAGTATTAATAATCACAATATGGAAGATGATAATGGTACTAATAATTATAAGATGACAAAGAATTTAATAACAATAATGATAGTCATAATGGCAATAATAGTGAAACCAATAGTAATGATAATGATAATACTAATAACAATGGTAGAAATGATAATGATGACAGTAATATTTAAAATGTTGATAATGATAATAATAATAACAAAGATAATAACGATGATGATAATAACAAAAGGGATAATAACAATACTTACAATAATAACGATGAAAATGATAAAAGTAATAACAAGAATGATAATAAAGATAACACTGATAATACTAAGAATAATGAGAGTAACATAACGCCTTCTTAATAACTCCAAGTGCACGGATTCGAGTCCCGGATGTAGGAAGGGCATCCGGTAACTTGTAACGGTTGCCACTTGTCAATTAAAATCCCACCAATAGATGGCGCCCTCCTCGGTCTTAAATTTAAGGGGAAAATCGTGGCGCCAAATTCGATCTATTTTTAGAAGTAATAGTAGAAATAGTGTTATAATGATGATGTTATGATAGTGATGATATGAAGAGACGTAAAAAAAACGAATGAGGATAAGAAGAATTAATTGAAGAATGAGAGTAATGATAATGATAATAATGATAGTGATAATGAGTATTTTTATCATTATTGTTGTTGTTGTTGTTATCCTTTATATCATTATGATCATTATCATTGTATTTATCGTTTGTCATTGACAACATTATCTTTCGTATCACTTTATTATATTATTATTATCATTATCATTGTTATTACCATTATCATTGTTTATATCATTATTATTATTTTCATCATTATCATTATTATCGTTGTTTTCCTAATTATCTTTTTCACTATCATTATTATTATCATTATCATCTTTATCAATATCAATATTATTATCATTATCCTAATTATTATCATCATTATCATTATTATTATCAGCATTATATTATTATCATCATCATCATCATTATTATTATCATCATTATCATTGCTATCATCATCATTAACATCATAATAATTACATCATCTCTATCAATATCATCCTAATTATTTTCTCCATATGAATATAAAACACGTTCCCATACAATCAATAGAATCCCCAAATAGAACACCCATTAAAATTCTCATTCTCATTCTCCGTATTCATCTATTTATCATCAATATATTTCCCATCAAATCATCATAATCATTTATCTCTTAATTTTCAGAACAGTAGAAGAAGTCCTACTAGGAGATTGGGACACCTCGAAGGACCCGGATTGCACGAGCAACGGCAGAGGGCGTGGCGTATGCGCTCCTCCCGTGCAAAGATTCCCCATTGAGGAAGTAATCGTACATCCTGAATTCAATCTGCGTGGGATACTTTCCGATGACGTTGCTCTTATTAGGCTTGGTAGGCCTATCGACTTTGGGAGATCTGGTGGTATGTATTTTTTTTTGTTTTTTTTTTGTTTTTTTTTTGTTTTTTTTTTTTGGGGGGGGGCGGGGTCCTTTTAGTCGTGTTGTTGTTATTGCTGTTTTGTGGGATCTGATGATAAATGGTTGGTTGTGGGTTGGAAGAGATTAGTGATCATGTAAATTAGAGAATAAAAGGTTTTGATTATATCTATATGTATACACACACACACAAACATATAGATAGATAGATAGATAGATAGATAGATAGATATATACAGGACCACACATTGATAAAGGAATTAACGACTCATTAAAATCACGCAACGCTCGAAAAAATACGAAATCTAAAAATAAATAAATAGAAAAAATGAAAAAAAAGAACAACACACACACACCCTCTCACAACACAGATTTCTTCAAACCCACACGTATCACAACGACCTATCACTCCTTCCTTAGATTAATCACCACCAATTTATATAAAAAAAAAAAAAAAATCAAATCACCTTTACGTTCCCACAGGTTTCATCCAACCGGTATGCCTCCCTCAGCCGGGAGAGACCCAGGAGCCAATGCTTTCCAAAGGAGGCATTTTGACCAGCTGGTCCTTTAGGTCACAGAGACCTCATAACCATATCTTGACTTCCGTTGATAAGGCTGCTTGCAACAAGATCTTGCGAGATGTTTTTGTGAAGGAACAGGTAAGGGATTAATATTTTTTAAGGTTGATTTACGTAGGATACTATATATATATATATCTGTACAGTTTATCTATATCTATATGTGTGTATGGATAGGTGGGTAGATATATGTAGATAGGTACTGGGAGATAGATATATAGATATGGATAGGTTTAGATAGATATAAATAGATATAAGTAACTACAGAGAGATAGATAAATAGATAGATAGGTATAGTTAGATATAAGTAAATATAGAGAGATAGATAAGTAGATAGATAGGTATAGATAGATATAGATATCGATATTGACAT
>BOPN01003848.1:85036-90036 GCA_017312705.2 Penaeus japonicus | reverse complement strand
AGAACTCCAACTGTGAGTAAATGGTCTAATCAACATTCATTCAGTTAGTTTAAAAGTGATTGTGGTTAGATTCCATTATCAATCGATATTTATCTATACCGATCACAAAAATGTATGTCTTAATGTGCAATATATCACTCGCATAGTAGTCAATCCGTATTTTCATTAGAGTCACTACAATCCGACCCATCCTCAATCAATAAAAAAAAAAAAAAAAAAAAAAACATAAACTTCTGCCACTGAAAGAATTCATTTCGCATAAAATCCAACCCTATTCCAGAGAAGTGATCCGCGTCGGAGAGAAAGATCTGCTTTCGGACACCAACTGTAACACTGTTGGCGGGACACCAAGATGCTTCCCACCGTCTCAAGATTTCGCGCCCGAGGAAGTCATTCAACATCCGGGTTACAACAGCAAGTCCTTTGCCAATGACATCGCACTCATAAGACTCAGCTCGCCGGTCGATTTCTTAGCGTTTCATGAAAGTAAGGAGATTTAATCTTTATATCCGGGTTACGATACGTCGTAACAGATAATGGGAAAGAGAGAGAGAGAGAGAGAGAGAGACAGATAGCCAGATAGATTAAGAGAAAAAGAAAGATAGACAAAGAGGGGGAAAGAGAGAGACAGATAGTCAGATAGATTAAGAGAAAGAGATAGACAGATAGTCAGATAGATTAAGAGAAAGAGATAGACAGATAATGACATCGCACTCATAAGACAGATTGCCGGTCGATTTCAAGGTAAGGAGAATCAATTTTTATATCCGGGTTATGATACGTCGTTTGCTGTCGCTATTGTTGCTGTTATTGCTGTTGTCATGAAATTGAAGTTTCAACATGTACTTGTTCTAGATGTAGTAGGAAAAATTAGTACGCATGTAGGCTGCTTAACTTGCGCTTGGCTTAGCAATGTTGTTTTGTTATACAGGCGCGGGTTAAGGTTAAGTTGAGACAGCGGCTTGGGATTATAATTTTTTCATGGAAGTTTGTCATCAATTTACAATGTTTCTCAGTTTTAAGGCTACAGTAGGTCTTGAAGTAGTTAGTTATAATGGGGTTTGAAATATGTTATATACTGAGGAGGAAAAAAATAATAAACAGATGTTCGTGTCAAAAAAAGTCAACGGAATCAAACGAACCGTGATTTTGCACGAAATCATGTCATTTTTATCTATTAAATTGAAGTTTATAACAAATGTCTATATGTTAATTTTTTAACAAAGTTTATAGCATTCACTCACGTTCGGGATCACAGAAAACGGATTTATTTTACTCAAAGAAGTATTTAGACGTATACGCACCATATGTAATTCATTCAATTACGCAGAAATATGATATAATAACACCTAACACGGAGTTTCTGGTCGCCTCCGCCAATGGGAACTCGCAGGAGAACAAAAGGAATGACATGAATATGACATGTTACTGATCAGGAGATGAGGTGAAGATCCTGAACTGAGTCGTGACGTAACTTTGGTGTTTGAATATTTGTGCATGAATTTTCATAGTGTTAAACAAATATTACCTGGACTGTTCTCGCTCTCGCTCTCTCTCTCCATAAATGTATTATATATATATATATATATATATATATATATATATATATATATATATATATATATATATATATATATATATGTATGTATATATATATATATATATATATATATATATATATATATATATATATATATATGTATATATATATATATATATATATATATATATATATATATATATATATATATATATAGATATATACATATATATATATATATATATATATATATATATATATATATATATATATGCATTTATACACATGAAGAGAGAGAGAATCAGAAAGAGAGAGATAGTCAGATAGATAGAGAGGGAAAAAGAGAGAGACTCGGGGACAGATAGTCAGATACATTAAGAAAAAGAGACAGACAGAGAAGCAGAAAGAGAAAGACAAATAGGCAGATAGATTAAGAGAAAGAGATAGTCAGAGAGGGAGAAACAGAGAGACAGATAGTCAGACAGATTAAGAGAAAGAGACAGATAGATAAGGAGAAAGAGAGAGACAGACAGATTGTCAGATAGATTAAGAGAAAGAGATAGACAGATAATGAAAACGAGAGAGAGAGAGATAGCCAGATAGATTAAGAGAAAGAGATAGACAGAGAAGGAGAAAGAGAGAGACAGATAGTCAGATAGATTAAGAGAAAAAGATAGACAGATAATGAGAAAGAGAGAGAGAGAGACAGATAGCCAGATAGATTAAGAAAAAGAGATAGACAGAGAAGGAGAAAGAGAGAGACAGATAGTCAGATAGATTAAGAGAAAGAGATAGACAGATAATGAGAAAGAGAGAGAGAGAGATAGCCAGATAGATTAAGAGAAAAAGAAAGAGATAGACAGAGAGGGAGAAAGAGAGATTTTATCTGAAATGTTTCGCCAAATCATGACACTCCTGTTAATCTTGCAATCAAGATCGCCAGTGCATATCATTTCCTATTGTTGCGAATATCAATGAGCTGTTGAAACGGAAACGGAAGGAGAATCATCACGTTGTAATATCACTGACTATATATAGATGACTTGGTTGCACTTCAGCTCGAAATATTACTGAATATTTCCCGAAGTGAGATTAAAATAATTTCGTCAAACGATTTTAATTGGTGGAGATTTATTTACGTTCTTTTTTTTTTTGCTAACATTATCCGTCGTAAAAAAAAATCAGGTGGAATGAACTGGGAAATAAAAATCAGGCCAGCATGACATTTCTTCAACTAGCTTTGCAATACGAATGATATTATTTTCTAACTCTAACCAACCATGTAGTAGAAGTAGTAGTAGTGTTGCTCTTGTCATAAGTCTTGTCATTGATATTAATGCTGTTTTTATACCACTGAACAATGATCATATTTCTCGTCTTTTTTTGTTCCCAATTCAGTATACGTCGGTCCCGTGTGTCTTCCGCCCACCGGTGGATCGGCAGACCTACTAACGGACAAGATTTTTCTGTATGGAGTGGACTGGGGATTAACACGCACGCCCACGCAATATTTACATCGTTACGAAATGGATCTCGTCGACACCGAAGACTGCAATGCAACCTACGGAGGCCTGTTAAATGCTGATCAGGTAAGAACAACGAAGAGCGAGAGATAGGGTATGCTATCGTTGTTGTTGTTGTTGTTGTTGTTTTACTGAATTATCGGTGTTTCAAAACTGGAAATGACTTTTGGTTCCTAAGAGAAAACTCAAATAAAATGCAAAGTATAGAAACATCGACATGGTTTGTCTGTCTTATTTTATTTAATTTCCTTTTTTTTTTTTTTTTTTACATCTTCTCAGGAACGAGACCACAAATCCATAACTCTCTCTCCTGTCCCTATAGATATGTGCTCAACCAGGATACAGCAAGGCCTGTAGTGGTGACGGCGGTTCCCCTTTGACAGCCAAGGGTAGAAACATCCCCACTTGGCAGCTGCTGGGTGTCCAGAGCTTCGGCGTAGGGTGTGACCACCCTCTCCCTTGGGTGTATACTTCGACTAGTTACCATATTGAGTGGATCACGCAGAACATCAGGCCTTAAAGTAGTACAGTTGCGACAGAAGGTGTGGAAGTGATGTTGTTTGAGTTGAATAGATGGATTGTTGTTATTGTTATCATGTTAATTGATCATAAAACAAATGTCATATACTATGATTATTATTATTATTATTATTATATCAGAGTGATATCTTCAATTTATTTCGTTTCTGTGTAGTGCAAATCTATTATTCAATCGACGCTGCATTCCTAGTATTGCTAATGTGAATATTTCAGGGACAGTCACAACAATTGCAGGTTTATCAGTGCATTCAATCGCACTGCAAGACCGTGAAATTGCAATGCACTTGGCGTGAAGTGAACCCCCAAAGTTATGAACATGCACCGTATTATTCTTGTGAAGAACCTCATTTAAAAAAAAAATTTATGTTGTGTTGTGATCAACTTTGAAGCAAGTGAAAGAAGTGTTTGACCGGCAGACGCTTTGCATTTCTGACTTGATATGCTATGCTTGCTTGCAATTGAACGACATTTGTATACGCAGATATGATACCATTTCTTACAAGCTTAGCAAGTCTGGGTCAATCACAATCTGAATGTTTTAAAACTTGAACTTGAACTAATTGTTTTCTTGGATAAGTTCAGTTGAATGCAACATGTGTCTGACAGATGAGTTATCAAAGACTATCTTAGTAACAGTATGATATATTGGGTTTTATATAACCAAAAGAAGTCACTACGGTAAGTCAGTGGTTGGTATTCACTTATCAAATACAAGTGTCAAAATACAAAGACAATCACAAAAACATTAATTTCAGAGCGACCAGATAAAAATAAGCGACGTTCATAATTCTCAAACATAAAAATGAAGCTTCAAATATAAATGAAATATAGATACGACTGGTACTGCATTTTCAAATATTTTTCTTCTTATTCATAAAAAAATGCCTCGGTAATTATTTGCGCCCCCCCCCCCCCTTACCTTGTTACCCAAAGTTCGGGGGTTTGTGCTCCAGTAGATAGATGGATATATGGATAAATTGACAAAATGACAGACCCCTTAAATAAACACGGACGCAGTATCACATACATTAATAGATTATCAATATTTTTGGATCTGGACAAAGTGGATTTCAAAAAAAGATTTAAAAAAAAGGTAGGAAGAAGCAAATATATCTTGTTCTTTTTTTTTAGAAAATTATTCTTATGAATAATCAACAGGATCTAAATCATTAATACTCAATGTTTGTTCTATATTTTTTATTCAAGGAAATTACTTACCACTAACCGGCATTGTTCAAAAATTAAGAAAATGAATCAATATTTTTCAATGTCTGACTGACTTCATATAAATGTATTAAGAAATAATTATATCTAAATGAGTGAAATCGTGATTCTAAAATGTCTTAATGAAGGCACATATCAATATATTAGAGAGAGTTGACAACTCTTACTATTTA
>BOPN01003848.1:75036-80036 GCA_017312705.2 Penaeus japonicus | reverse complement strand
AAACCTTGGCAGGATTATTATGAATGAAAAAAAATAAAATCTAGACTTTCCACTTCCCGATATTTCTTACGATTATATCTCAACAAAATCTCAAGGAATTAACATTATAACAGTATAACATTATAATTATAATTATTATAACATTAGCCTTTTAGACAAACAAGATAGGCCTAGACGCAGAATCTTCCACACTCACATGTGTTCCAAGAGCCACCAGGTCTTGAGAGTGGACACCTTATTCCTCACGCCCATCACCTGCTCCATCTCCTGCCTCGTCTTGCCCTCGGCGCCCAGGTAGGCCAGCACGAGGCCATTCCACACACTGTAGGGGGAAAAGAAGAGGTTCCCCTCCTGCGGCGTTCGGTCCAGCAGTTCCCGGAAGAGGTCGAAGGCGAAGCTGACCATACCGGAGATGTCGTGGTAGGTCTGCATGCTGGTCAGGTCATCGTGGGCGGAGAAGCACTGGGCGTTGACGCAGCGCGGGGTCAAGGTCAACATGAGTAAGACTGCGAGGGAGGCCGACGCGGCCATCTTTCTGGAAGTGGAAAGTCAGGTTAGGAGCTTTTCACTCTCGTTCTCTCTCTCTCTATCTCTATCTATATCATCTATCTATCTCTGTCTATCTATCTATCTATCTATCTATCTCTATCTATCTCTATCTATCTAAGAAAAATTTAAAACTAATGATATATCTTAAATTAGGCAAAATAAGAATAATGATACACTTGGACTGACACTGCCCTTCCGCTTGTTATCAACATCTTCATCATTCAAAAAATAAATTTATAAGATATGCCATTAGTGCATCTGAACTTGTGATTTAGGAGGAAAGTGTAAATGGCAGAATACAAATGCAAAAGAAAGGATAAAGGGCGGAGGTGGCTTGTAGAAGGAAAATCCCATACGATTTCACTCACGACTCAGTTCAGTGGGCGGAGCTATGCCAAAGGTACCTTTCAAGTCTATAAAATACGATTCATTATATCCATTTAGACTCCATATTTGCGTTAGTATTTCTTCATCCGGCCATCTTGGTTTTGAAATGAGGGTGATGATCTAATATTTAACAAATGGTAGGCTCTGTAGACTGCCGGTATTATAGTCAAAGTTAAAGGAATATAATCGAGGATTTCTAATTATTTACCTTGACCTGTACCATCAAAAAGTTCGTCTAATGCAGTTTTTTTTAGCCTTTTTACTCTTATGTACCCCTTGCAGAGTTTCAGTGTTGGTCACGTAATCCTAACCCAGAATGCAGTATCAAGAAGGCTTAGTTTATGAAGTATAAATTGTATTATACAAATGGAATAGACAAACATTTTCAATCATTGAATCTATGAGCTAGTTACAATAAACTACCGTTCCAGACAGTTAGTTGTAGCTGCTAATTAGCAAGTGTGATAGTTAAGTCAATGTGTGTGATTGAATAAAACAAAAACATAGTGAAGGATATATACATCTAGTGGTCTAGTATAGCTTAACGCATGTAGGCCACTTACTTACATATAGGTCTACATATTCAAACCCGAAGAATTTTGAGAAATTAGTTACATACCCCCTAAATTCCTCTCTCGTACCCCGTGTTGAGAACAAATGATCAGAATGCAAAGGGCATAACAGCCTCTTCTGAATGTTGACAGTGAAAAGGAGTTTAATCAAGTATAGATAATAGGAGACGGATGAACCTTCGAACCATTGGTCGAGGAGAGGAAAAACTACTCTTTCTAAATGGGATGAGGAGTGGGTATGCATTGTATGTACTGTCAATCATTTATACTTAAAAAAACATATCCCAATCTAAAATCATACGATTCCAACCATGCGTACAGAACCTCTTCCCGTTCCCGTAATTATATCACTAACCTTTCTGAACAAATAAATGAATAAAACAAATTCAATGACTAATCATCAACTGCTAGTACAACAGCAAACTAAAAGTACATTATATGTCTCTAAATAAGAAAAAATCAACAATAAATTCGGTTTGTGAAACACTTGTACCTAACTTGGGTCACCAAGGTTAGCAACGACACGTATTTATTTATTTTCACTGACATCTATACACAACATATCCCCAAATAGGGAAAAAGAAGAAGACAACGCTATACATTTTACAAAACAACATACTATGAGTACCGGGGATTTACAAATGAATAAAAAATTCTCAAGGGTACAAGTACACTTCTGAGACTCGTAGCCCGAGGCAATGGATATTCCAAGGTAGGATTTTTTTTTCTTTTTTTAGGGGGATGGGGGGGGAGATTAACGATGTTGTTGGGAGGGTAGGATGCCCTTGTTGCTAGCTTGTGTTTTGTGTTAGTAATCTGTTGAAAGGGATGTTAAGATGTTGAGTCTAGATGCTGAGAATATCAACTGTTTCATATTTTGTTCTTTTTTCCCTTCAGTAATTCTCTCTCTCTTTCCCGCTCTCTCTCTCTCTCTCTCTCTCTCTCTCTCTCTCTCTCTCTCTCTCTCTCTCTCTCTCTCTCTCTCTCTCTCTCTCTCTCTCTCTCTCTCTCTCGTTCTCTCTCTCTCTCTCTCTCTCTCTCTCTCTCTCTCTCTCTCTCTCTCTCTCTCTCTCTCTTCTCTCTCTCTCTCTCTCTCTCTCTCTCTCTCACTCACTCTCTCTCTCTCTCTCTCTCTCTCTCTCTCTCTCTATATATATATATATATATATATATATATATATATATATATATATATATATATATATATTCATATATATATATATATATGTGTGTGTGTGTGCATATTCATATATATATATATATATATATATATATATATATATATATATATATATATATATATATATATATATATATACATATATACATATATATGTATATATATGTACATATATATATATATATATATATATATATATATATATATATATATATATGTATATATGTATGTATGTATGTATGCTATATATATATATATATATATATATATATATATATATATATATATATATATATATATATATATATGTATATATATATATATATATATATATATATATATGTATATATATATATATATATATATATATATATATCTCTCTCTCTCTCTCTCTCTTTTCTCTCTCTCTCTCTCTCTCTCTCTCTCTCTCTCTCTCTCTCTCTCTCTCTCTCTCTCACTCTCACTCTCACTTTCACTCTCACTCTCACTCTCACTCTCACTCTCACTCTCACTCTCATACTCTCTCTCTCTCTCTTTCCATTTCTCTCTCTCTCTCTCTCCCTCCCTCTTTCCATCTCTCTCTCTCTCTCTCTCTCTCTCTCTGTCTATTCCTATTCCTATCCCTATCCCTATCCCTATCCCTATCCCTATCCATCTCCATCTTCCTCCCTTTTTTCTTCCCTTTCTTCTTCCTTTTCTCCTTCCTCTCCCTCTTCCTGTCTCTCTCCCCATTCTTGCTATCCCTCTTTTCCTCTTTTTCTCACTATCTACCTATCTACACCTACATTCATAAATCTATCCCACTGTTAACATACTTAGTTTTCCGTATGCTTATCTATTCGTTTATTATCTATCTATCTATTCATCTAACTGTCTAACCTACCTATTTATATACCTACCTATCCATCTATCTATCCCTCCTTTCATCTGTCTATATTAATGTGGCTGTTTCTACCTTTGTATCTCCCTATCCCTCTCCCTCACCGTCTCTCCCTCTTTTCCTTTCCCATTCTCTTTCTCTATCCCTCTCCCTCTCATTTTTCCTCTCCCTCTTCCTCTCTCTCTCTTTCTCCCACTCCCTATCCCTCTCCCTCCCCCTCTCTATCACTCCATTTACCTCTCCCTCTCCCTCTCCCTCTCCCTCTCTCTCCCATCTCTTCCCCTTCTTTATTTCTCTCTCTCTCTCTCTCTCTCTCTCTCTCTCTCTCTCTCTCTCTCTCTCTCTCTCTCTCTCTCTCTCTCTCTCTCTCTCTCTCTCTCTCTCTCTCTCTCTCTCTCTCTCTCTCTCTCTCTCTCTCTCTCTCTCTCTCTCTCTCTCTCTCTCTCTCTCCTCCTCCTCTCATCTTCCCAACCCTCCCACCCTCCTTCGTTCTCTTCTCCTTCACCCTCACCCCTCTTTCTCTCCCACTTCCTCTTTCTCCTTCGTCCCCTCCCTCTTCCCATACTGAAGGCCGAGGTCAGAGCAGCGGATATTCGAGTTTCCATGAGCATATCATGAAGGCTAGAGTAATCGCACGGTGCCAGTCATTTACACGTTGAGTCATCGTCTACCTTCAAATTTCCCGCCTTTTTCTTGAAAAAACCTAGCGCGAGGCGGAAGTTCTTGTCTATAAGAATATCCCTTTTGTGAATTACAAAACAAGGCAGTCACATGACATGCAGATCCACATTGATGGAAACCTGTATTTACATATATGCAACTAAATATCGAATTCCGAAAATATTACCCATTTTCTACCTTAAAAAAAACACGTTTAAAACAAGATTTTTTTTTTACAGTAATATATATAGCATAGCGAACAACATTGCACAAAACCACTGCCTAAATCCCCATAAAAAATCGCATTTTCTTATAATCATACATAAACACTTACCGGGTTAGTTGCAGATTGCACAGCAGCGTCCAGTAGAGGGCGTGATAGCTATAGAAAGAGTGAATTCGAACGAGGTGTGACGGCTACCTCACGAGCGTAGCAAGTGAGCAGTCTTCACGGTGGCTACCCGCTCCTCACACTGGTCTTCGTACAACTGCCAGATTCGCAAAACCTGTCTTGAGATGTCAGCAAAAAAAAAAGAAAAAAAAGGAAAAAGATTTAAAAAAAAAAGAAAACGTGATGATGGTGAGTGTGGATGAACCTTAACTGATCTATATTATGTCATGTATGTGGGAATGTTTGTTTTGGGGGTGACGATCATAATTCGTTTCTTTGTAGGATGATATGGGGAAAAAAATATATATATATTTGTGAACATGAAAACGGTGGAGATGTAGGTTTGCCATGTCAGAAAAGGTGTTCCCATAATTGGTGCTT
>BOPN01003848.1:50036-65036 GCA_017312705.2 Penaeus japonicus | reverse complement strand
GGTAAATATAGACCAGACACGAAATAAGAGCAAAAAGACCAGAACAAAAGGGGTTTAGAGCGAGAAAAGAGAAAAAGAGAACACGTGTGACGCGGGTTCCTATATCGAGCGTGAGTCACAAGGGAGACAAGACGTGTTCACGCGAGGTCCAAATATATCACCGAAATGGTAATATATCTAGAGGTTAAGGCCTTTCAAATCCACTATTCGTTGTATTTCCCAGCAGGTTGTTACGATGGTGAGGTTGAGAAGTAGTGGTATTGGTTGATTTAAGTGGAATTGAAGGTTTGTGAAGCAGGGTGTGTGTTTGTGTGCATGCGAGGGCGGGTTGTATCAGGGGCGGATTTTTTGACAATTTTGTTTGGCGTTTTGTTCGATTGTGGCTATTTTGGGACATTCGGGGGATTCTAATTGGGTTTCGTCGCATCACCTTTTTTTGATTTTGTGGATTTCGTGTTCGTTTTGGGAAGGAAGGGATGTCTAGGTGTCAAAATACGATGCTAAATGAGGCTGGTGAAGCAAGTCAGATTTGGGGGTAAAGAATATAAGTAACCAAAGGGGAGAATTGTTAATAAAAGCATAGCATTTTCTGGATTAATGATTGTGTTAAAGATCTGCTTCCGATATGCACTAACCGATGATATTAGTTTTGTCTACACTGACCAATTAATTTGACTAATTTATTGGTAATTAGGTTGCCATGTTCCGTAGGTAGTAAATCGTGTTTAAAGGCCGACCTTGCGTCCTGTAATTATTTCACTACCGATGAATTGTTTTTGATGTTTACAGGCCATACATAGTAATGCTAACCAACTGTACGATACTGGGGATATTTTTAGTGAAGCAGCATCCAGCAATGGTCGTGGCCTTTATACTTTAGGCATTCCTTCAAAAGACCAACAAACAACAAAACTCCACTTGCCATATCATCCGTGGCAATTTCTTCTTAGCAGAGGAACCAGTCCAAACTCTGACGGCCATTTTTTGGCCTCCCAAAGGCTATTGATACAACCTCCTAATAGAGAAGGCTGAAGTGGGTTTGAATCTATTCCACTTAAGTCTCATATCATTGCTATTGTTGGATTACGTTGACTAAAATCACTATAAATGCAAACTAGACATCAGAAGGAATCGGCCGATACTAATTTCGGTGGGTTTTATGACGTGGACCTATTCTAGAAATTTAACTTTTTATTTTTAACTTGACAATTCCTTTGGAATATTTCCTGCCAGGTATTTTAAATGAACAGTACTTATCCTAGTACCAGTTCATGTAGTATTGCTTTGAGTAAGAATTACCCTTTTCATACCCTCATTTTCTTAAGTCCCATAGTTTCCATGCTATACATATACTGTATCCACCCCAGTTTTTTTTGGAAAACAGGCGGATTGGCCAGCATTAACAATAAACACCTAATTCTCTCCATCAACAATGATATTGTCAGTGTCAAAGATGCGACACATTTAGTAATCCTTCCAGCTATCGGAGATAACAGTACCTCTATAAATATTTAGAAAACACTGTCCCCCCCCTCTGGCTTCAGCATGGCCTCTGAACCAAAAGCCAATCTGAATTTCTTCTAAACATGTATAATTTAATATATTAACCCTTCCCCAACGGGGCACACGCTAAGTGTAAACCCCTACGCCGGGCCATTGCAATATTGCATTATAAACGTCACACTGGCATGACGCCCCAGCATCGGGAATTTAGCTGTGTCACACGGGTCTGACGCACCGTCGTCATAGGGTTAATAGGAATGTTGTTAGTCACTGTAGAATAAAACTACTATAAATGTGCAATATAGATCATAAGCAGCTCAACTGTACCAGTATTGTTGTTTGCATAATGAATATGGGGTTACATTGTCTTGTTGAATTAGTACAAAAAGAAATGCCTCCTTTTTTATTTCAACTGCAGCAAATTTGCAATACATTATCTGATGTTTGCATTCATCAGGATTTATTTGATTAAGTATGCACAGTCATGGCTGTATATGTATTTATATGTATCTAATCATTTTAGTATATCTAGTAGTTTTAATTCATCTATAATGGAGAGAGATTTATAGTTGGAGTTTGAAGTTTAAAATATCTAGGAAACAGTTCATTATGAAAATTTTGCTGGAATTTTTGTAACTACGTTTTTCATGTGTATGTGTTCTCGTGCGTGAGTGGGTGTGCATGAATGTCCTTGTGCCTGTGCACTGACTGATTGTCAGTAACAGATTACACTTGATGTGTGATCATGTGTTCAGTTATAGGTCTATTTGAATTGAATTAGAGTATTGACATGAATTTATAATGTTATTTCTGTTATCCTTTAAATTCCTTAAAAGTCCTTTGATGAAGAGGATTTTGCTATAATTATAGCCTTATGATGATGTTTATTTGTTATTTTAATCTTTTGTATAAGGAGTAGCAAATTGATGACCTCAGGATTCATGAATGAATTCAGATTTTGCAAATTATTAAAGCTGCTACCTATTCTTGTCACGAACTCATCATTCACCGATTCTTTTCACAGGCTGTTGCACTCAATCCAGTACAGATTATGAAATCTGAGGCCGAGGAGGAGCGCTCGGAAACTGCTCGGCTCTCGTCCTTCATTGGTGCCATCGCACTCGGGGAACTGGTGCGCTCCACACTCGGTCCCAGAGGCATGGACAAAATCCTTGTGGCCATGGGCAGAAATGAAGGTAAGATTCAGTAGAGGCATTTTGAATGTATAGAGTGATCTCCCCCCTTGATTACACTTGATTTGCTTACAATTTAGTTTTGTATTGGTTATGAAATAATTTTTTTAAAAATTCTCCCAGGACAAATTGAGGTCACAAATGATGGTGCCACCATCTTGAGGAACATTGGTGTGGACAATCCAGCAGCCAAGATTTTAGTTGACATCAGCAAGACACAGGATGACGAGGTAGTCTCATCGTTCTCTCTCTTTCTCTTTCTTTCTCTCTTTCTCTTTCTCTTTCTCTTTCTCTTTCTCTTTCTCTTTCTTTCTCTTTCTCTTTCTTTCTCTCTTTCTCTTTCTTTCTCTTTCTCTTTCTTTCTCTCTTTCTTTCTCTCTCTCTTACTTTCTTTCTCTTTCTCTTTCTCTTTCACTCTCTCTCTCTCTCTCTCTCTTTCTTTCTCTTTCACTCTCTCTCTCTCTCTCTTTCTCTTTCACTCTCTCTCTCTCTCTCTCTTTCTCTTTCTTTCTCTTTCTCTCTCTTACTTTCTCTTTCTTTCTCACTCTTTCTTTCTTTCTCTCTTTCTCTTTCTTTCTTTCTCTCTCTTTTTCTTTCTTTCTTTCTTTCTTTCTTTCTTTCTTTCTTACTTTCTCTTTCATACTCTCTCTTTCTCTTTCCCTTTCTTTCTCTCTTCCTCTTTCCCTTTCTTTCTCTTTCTCTTTCCCTTTCTTTCTCTTTCTCTTTCCCTTTCTTTCTCTCTTTCTCTTTCTCTTTCTCCATCTGTCTGTCCTTTTCCTTCATTAGAATATCCATCAGTGCATATATTAACTTCATGTTTCACAGAATTCCTTTTCACAATTACTCTCTTTTAACAGGTTGGAGACGGAACAACATCTGTGGTCGTCTTGGCATCAGAACTGCTGCGAGAGGCTGAGAAGTTGGTGTCCATGAAGATTCATCCCCAGACCATTATTGCCGGTTACCGCAGGGCCACAGACGTTGCTCGTGAGGCTTTAACGAAATCGGCTCTAGATAATTCTGACAACCCAGAGAAATTCAGGGAGGACCTCCTGAAGGTATATTTTTTTCTTTTGGCTTGGTTAACGTTGTTAATTTCTACCCCCCACGCAGCTTGTTGACTAGATAAGTAGGGCCTTGGGGAATCTCGGGTAGATGCTGTCCTAGGTTCAAGAATAGCCATTATTAAATTCTGATCATGTGCATTGGTAGACAGACATCTATGAAGTAGGTTGGTGGCAGACATGTGAATGGGCCAGCTGAGATAAACAAAAAGTCACATCCAAAATATACAAATAAAGAAGCCATGGACGTGTAGGGATGGTTCTCTGTGATTCCTAAGGTCCCTCATGATTGGTCTTCAGTAGAATAGTCATTTTTCGTAGATGCACACAAAGAGAACATTATAGCCTCACATGGTGATGTTCATTTCAACTAAGCGGTGACATAAATGTTATTTCATTTTCAGATTGCCAAGACCACACTTAGCTCCAAGATCTTGGCTCAGCACAAAGATTTCTTCTCCAACTTGGCTGTAGATGCTGTTTTGAGGCTGAAGGGCTCTGGCAATCTTGATGCCATCCAGATTATCAAGAAACAAGGTGGCACCTTAGGGGACTCATTCCTTGATGAAGGTAATTATTATAATTATTATTTTCTGTCAGTGATATATGTATTTAACCCATTCCCGCCGGGCCATTTCGTCTTTTTTGGCGTCAATGCCAGGGCTCTCGAACGCATAGGCCTAAATCAATTATATCATCGACGGCATATGACGGCACCCGCGCTATCATATTACATAATCGCCGTCTGTGGATATATATATATATATATATAAATCTAGGAATTGAGATATGGTACAATCTTCAACACATACAAGCTGTGAATATGTTATGGATGGAATAATAAAACCACTCAGCTCTTTAAAAACCAAATGGCTAGGAAAATTATCCTTCCATTTTCTTTAATCTTGTACAGTATCTTCAAACATAACCCCCAATCTCTTTTGCAGGCTTTATTCTTGAGAAGAAAATTGGTGTCAATCAGCCCAAGCGCATTGAGAACGCAAAAATTCTCATTGCTAACACACCCATGGACACTGACAAGATCAAGGTGTTTGGTTCAAAGATCTCTGTGGAATCCACAGCTAAGGTAAGCAAGCATGCCTTTCAATATAATGATGGACACCACTTCATTGCAAGTCTAAGTTGTCATGATTTTAGAATGAGAGACTGAGTCACTCTAATTAATGCCTTCCTATTTTCTTTTAAAGGTTGCCGAGCTGGAAATTGCTGAGAAGGAAAAGATGAAGTCAAAGGTGCAGAAGATCCTCAAACATGACATCAATGTATTTATCAACAGGTAAAGATCTGTCTCCTCTGTCTCCTGTGCCATAGCCTTTTCTTCATAGTGCAGTTTGATTAGAGAGGTGAAATGGGATGAATTCCACCTGTGCTGTATTATAGATGGAATGTTAAAATTAAACTATGAGTGAAGAGTAAAAGTAACTTTAACAATGTGTACCATTAAAGGAAAAAACTGAAGATGTCTTTTCAAGAGGTTTTCTAATGTTTATTTTTCATGTATCCACAGACAATTGATTTACAACTATCCTGAACAACTGTTTGCTGATGCTGGAGTGATGGCCATTGAGCATGCAGACTTTGATGGCATTGAGCGTCTGGCACTTGTGACCGGTGGTGAAATTACATCAACATTTGACAATCCTGAGCTGGTTAAACTTGGCACTTGTGATGTTATTGAAGAGGTAAGTTCATAATCACTTATTCTAGACATGCTATCTCAGCTTCTCTAATTTATAATAGTATTATGTTATAGCACTGAAGAGTTAAATCTGAATTAAGTTAATTATATCTTTTTTTCTTGTAGTGTATCATTGGTGAGGACCGCATGATTCGTCTTGGTGGAGTTAAGATGGGTGAAGCTTGCACCATAGTGTTGCGTGGTGCCACAAACCAGATCTTGGATGAAGCAGACCGATCACTGCACGATGCACTTTGTGTCCTTACTCAGACAGTGAAGGAAACACGAACAGTGTTTGGTGGAGGTAAGAAGGGTTATCTATGCCCACTTAAGGTTTTCATTTTACAGGATTATTCCTTTACAAAAATATTTATATATCACCTATATGGTTTAAAGAATCTTTAGACTTTATATGAAATACTACAAACTGAATATTAATTATTTTGAAACATTTTCAAAACTATCAAATATAAACTAATAAAAATTTCTTCATGATTAACAGGCTGCAGTGAAACCCTCATGGCCAAGGCAGTTATGGATGCTGCTGTCCATGTGGCTGGCAAGGAAGCCCTGGCAATGGAATCCTTTGCTCGTTCTCTCCTCATGATCCCAACCATCATTGCTGACAATGCTGGCTATGATTCTTCCCAGTTGGTATCAGAATTGAGAGCAGCTCATGCTGAAGGCAAAACTACTTTTGGCTTGAATATGGAAGAAGGAATTGTAGATTGCATGAATCAAGTGGGCATCACAGAAAGCTACCAAGTTAAGAGGCAGGTCATGATGTCAGCCTCTGAAGCAGCAGAAATGATTCTCAGAGTTGATGACATCATCAAGGCAGCACCAAGGAAACGTGCACCAGACCACGGACCCTGTTAGACTAGATCGTGCCCATAGGAATTGCTTTAATAATACCTTTAAGAAGTGGAGAATAAACCAGGTCAAGAAATACCCAGTGCTGCCTCATACTCCATTCTGGAATCTTAGGGAAACTAGGATCAAATCAACTCGGCTAATGCTTAAGATTTAATATTACAGTTTACTGATTGTCAACAAGATATTTAACATGTAACACCTTTTTTTTCTAATATCACATAAAGAACAAAAAGAGAAATGTTGTCTTTTTCTCCTGATTACATGTATTTCTATGTGGACTTGAGGTTTTTGCAAGGAGTGTTAAATAAAATGTTTTAAGTAATTGTTTTTACAAGTGAAACAAGCATTCCTTAATTCTAGGGAAGGCAAACCAGTTATGTATTGTATACTTAAATACAATTTTTAACATCGAAGGCATGTTACCACTCAGCTTTGTCTTGTTTGGTGATGAAGTTAACAGTAAATTATTAATAGCTTGCAAACACTTAGGCAAATATTGTAAAGCCTTTGATTTCATTTGTTCTTCACATTATCTCTAGTAACTTAATTTTAGAATGATTACTGAATACAGAAAGTATTCCATTCATAAAGAAATAGTAAATATTTTGTATATATATATATATATTTTTTTTTTTTTTTTTTTTTTTCTTGAAGGGTTATGATGTGGATTTGTATTAACCCATTGCATACAGGTGTCATGATATGTATGACGTAGGAGCTTTGGCCTGATAACGGGCATCATGACGTATGTAACGTTCCGGGATTTTGGATCACTGCTCTTTTATTTTGCTATGAAAAAGGAAAGTGATGATGGCTACTGCAGTCATAATTACTATAATTACCGTAATATCATGCTAGCTTAACCCATTCATGCCGGGGGGCATTCCAGCCTTGCAAGTTGCAATGCCGGGGCTCTCGAACGCATAGGCCTAAATCAGTTAAATGATCGACGCCATATGACAGCACCCTGCGAACGGGCCTTGAATGCTCGGTATCCGTGGTGTACCACCCGTCCAGAGAGGGTTAACGTCCAAAACCTAGATGGCACCACTTCTTCCTAGCACCAGCAGGAGAGAGAGCCTTGAATGGCACCCATCCACGGTCTCTAGTAAGCACTGTCTCTATAGAGCGATGGCACTCACTAAGTTGATGAACCCTTGCTCTAAAGTACCGCCAATGAAGGATGTGCAGGCAGAACGAGAAGAGAAAGGTGATTCAATCCATACCCAGTGTCTAAAATGTGCACCTGTGCCAATATGGATGCCTTTCATTGTGACAGTCACAAGCACAGGTTTCATTCCTCTTCTCTACCTCTTCTAGTTATCTTTATTGTAGGGGGTTATATGTTTCATATTCATTCATGACAGCACAAAAATACATAAAACAGCAATACTTCTATCACATTGAGTAAAAAGAAAATAATGAGCTAATATGGATAATATACTACAATTTTAGTCAACTGCAGCACTGATAGAGCCTGTCATATGGCACATATAAGTCTCTAAACTCAATAAAACACAAAAACCGCTCTAGTTTTTCAATGAATGAATGAAAGAGTGGGAAGATTCAAATTATATTGCTTCAAGCGGTCTCTCTCTAAAATAAAACCTATCCTGGAGACTGGGCAAGCAAATTTATCTCTGTCTGCAATGGGTTAACCCATTGTGGACGGGGAGCCTAACAACCTACCTGGTCCTCAGGGCAGGTGGTCTACTACACTAGCGGCACAGGCTAAAAATTAGAGGGATGAGAAAGGGTTTTCTCCGCCCTCTGGCCTAAACAATATTTTTCCATAAATCCATCATAAAATGCGGGTTTAGGCTGACTTTGGAACCCTGTAGCTCTGGAGCTAATGCCATTACAGCCATAATACTTCATGACTGTGTGTGTGCTTCAGCTGTGAGCAGATCCTGATGTCGTGTCATGTACGCAGTGACTCCCGTCTTTTAGGCCCAATCGGTGCCGACATGCGTCATGATTCATGACACCCCTTAAGCAACGGGTTAATTGTATTATCCTCTTGGGAGTATGTGAAATAAAGTAATTCTGAAATTACAATCAAAAGGAAATGAGCCTACAGATGGCATCTTTACTGAGCTATATTCAAGTGGTCTTCTACAGCAGGAATCACACGCAACTAACATTTGGGAGATTTTATTTAAAACAAACCAAGCATATAAATTTTGTTGTTTGCTTTAGCTGAAAATAATTGTGCTTATGGAAAAATTTGTGGCCAAATATGTTTCAGGCTTAAATTTGACATTCTAAATCCAAACTTGGGGCTACCTTGGCTTAACTTTGAACAAATTATGAATTTTAAATAATTTACATCACAATAAGATAAATAGCAGGCTTAAGAATTTTTTTTAGCAGATGTATTAAAAAGGAAACTATATACTATATATTAGGGATATCTACTTTTGGGTGTGAACTTGATCCTAATGCAGTTTATTTCTGCATTGGGAAGGATCACTCATAATATATGCATTAAGTAACAATGATTCTGCTACTTTATTAAAATTGGATGAAAATATAAAAATCTGGAGAACTTTTAACTATCTATTTAACGAATTTCTTCGAAAATGCTTACTCCTCCAGATTATTTTTATTATAATTACCATACTCTTTAAAATACTTTTTCAGTGGAAAAATAAAAATTAGAAAAAATTATTTATAAAATATCACTTAAAGATTTAATATATGTTAGTGCCAAAAAAATAAAAATGATAAAAAAACACTATTCTAATGTTATGCATTGAACATCATCATCATCTTTTTTTGTGTCTGGCTGACTGGTCTTTTCACTGGTTTTGTCTTTTAAAGACTCTGACTTAGTGGGCACTGGTGATTTTTCTGCATTCTTCTTAAAGAACGACACGAAAGATGCTTTCTGAGCATCCGTTATCTCTTGATTGCGCGGAACGGAGAAGAGAGTCACTTTTTTCTTCGGCTGTCCAGGAGTACCCGATTTCCCCGACGGGGTTTCCGCTGTACTGCACGAAAGATTCTCAGCACTTCTACTTGGAGTCACTGGTGCGGGCGATGCACTGCTGGGAGATCCTTCGTTTGATTTCAAGGTCTGAGGTGTTGTGGCTTGTATCGAGGTAGGAGAGGTATTTGCAGAAGATGGGGTTGACGGTAGTTTCTTGGTAAATGCGGTTATGGGCGTTAGTTTTCCTGCCTTGCTCGACTTGTTACTATCTTCCACGGTGTCTGGGTCTTCAAAATTCACCTCCCGCTTTTCCTTGGGTTTATTAATAAAATTCCAAGAATTGGGGACTGTGAGATCTCCAACACCATGTTCTTCTCGCACTTGCTTTGAGACATACCTGAAAAATACAAATTATTGAATAAATAAGAATTAAAAAAGGACAGTATTGCACAATGAAGCATTCAATTATAATTTGATCAGCATGAGTAGTGTCCTGTATTATCATGTTTGGTATGACATTTTGATTTAATTACAATTTACTTTGGATGAAACAAACCCTCAGTTTATTAGACCAATTACATTTAGTTCAAGAACTTGCATTCCATTTTATTCTCAATCTAATTTTAGCGCCTTTTACTATATGTAGTTTCTACTATATAATTCATCCCTCTGCTTGAAAAATAGGGAAGGAGGAAATCCAACAAATATATAAGGCACAGAAGAATACATTTAAACAGGAAGACATATACATGCAGATAGGTAGATGTGAGTGTTTACATGCAAAGGTGTGTATGTTTGTAGGGTACCTATGGGAGCAAGAGGAAGTGCAAGAGCACAATTCAACTCCATGAGAACAAGACTGTGGATGTTAATGTGCAGGTATATCTACAAAGTAGCAACCGTTGAAAACATACCACATCATAACTTTGTTGTAGGGGCCTTCTTCAGGACATTTACGCCAATGGCCAAGCTCCTGTATCTTGGATTCCACTTTTTTCCTGGCTAAAAACATGTTGGCTGGAAAATAAAAATGATATGTGTTACCCATTTTATGCCTTATCACAGTGACAGTATATGTAACTTGACATAAATGAAAGATTATCAGATCAGTGATTCATGATAATTTATAATGATGATTATACTTGTTGATAACAATGATCAGTGAAAAGGACACAAGAGGGAGAGGAATACTTTATTAGAATGATATTTAGGAAAAACAGAAAGACAAGTGGATATTGAGATAAAAGACAAGCAAAAATGATGCAAAAAATGGCTGTGGAAAATGGAAGAACAGAAAGAGAACAAAGCTAAAAAAGAAATACAGAAGAGAGGATGGGCCTAAAAGAAAGAGCAAAGGAGAAATATTAAAAAGGGCATGAGAATTTACACGGAAGTGAAAAATATATAAGTAGCAAATAAGAGTGATAATAGGAATGATAATACATAGAACAGGAGGTAGAGACTCAAATTGGATACATAAGATAACAAGAAAGTGGAATGAAATCACAAAAGGAAAAAGATCAAGCAATATAAAAGGCAGCACAGACACTCACCATGAATGGGAGACGAGATCATGGGAACGCCCTGTAGGTGTTCCTCATCCAACTCTCCAGCCTGCAATCTTCTCCAAAAGTCAGAAAATTCACGGGAAAGGAAAACCTTCCCATTACGATTTCCATGGACCAGCTTGATGAGAGCAGGCACAGCTGTAACGAGCGACTTTATTAGATTTCCAAAACGAAAGATATAAAGCTTGGAAATAAGACCTTTATATATGCTTACCATTACCAAATCTATTAATCAGATTTGAATTGTTTCAACCCCCCCCCCCCCACACAAGGAAAACTCCAACATATATAAAGCTCAAAAACACTGAATCTAAGTCACCTTCTTCTGGGAACGTCTTGCAAAACTTTTTAGCATTTCCTTTGTCTTCAGCCGACCCATCCTCATCATCTTTCTGTTCTTTAGTGTCCTTGGGAATGATGCCACCATGACGGGTACCAATGGGAAGGGTGGTTCCTAAGGTCACTGCTTTGTGTGGATTCAGGATCTTGAGCAGCTGATTGAAAGCTATAGAGAAAATTATTTATCATTCCTTACTATACAATAAAGTATATGCAATATTGTTTTTGTCAAGTTCTATATCAATCTTTGAATCCTGAGTGGCTATACTTCTATGCAATATTTACTCTTTCTAGGCGACTTAACTAAAACCTTTGCATTCTTAACTCAATCATGACCAAAACCCCTATTGCAATCATTTTTTTTTTTTTAATCCACAACCATTTTCATTTAAAAAAAAAAAAAAAAAAAAAAAAAAAAAAAAAAAAAAAAAAAAAAAAAAAAAAAAAAAATTACCTGGGTTGTTGTTTGCATCTGCCATCCACAAGGAACCAATTACACGGGGTTTCAAATGTTTTGTCTTCTTTTTCATTTCCTCTTCAAATTCTGCTTGTTTTTGTTTGAGCTGTTCTTTGTGCTTGCTTCCATTATCCTGCAATGATTACATATTAGACAATTTCATATTTTGAGGATAATAAGTAACAGAATTCTAAGAAAACTAAAAACATAATAGTATACAGCAAATAGGATTCTGAGACGCAATCCTATACATACACAAACACTTGAAATGCTGGATTTTGTCCTGTATCTGTGTAAATCACTGGAAAACTTAATTTTAACAAAAATAATTATAGCATCTTATTGGAAATACACTTTCAGTAGGTATGCCAAAGTCTGCAAAACATGAAAGTCATCGGAATGAAAGGCAAAAACCCAACTGTTTAGGTTAGGTAACCATATAGTCTTCCCAGATAAAAAGGGTTAAACAAGCAAGGTTACAAAATAATCATGCATCTTATCATAATCAAATCTACATAAAAAATTATCAATTCTCTTTGTATATCTTCGCATTTTCATTGTTGAGGTTGAGTTTTAGTTAAGATTCCTCATTTATAAAGACAAAGCTGAGCTGCACTTGTCATTTCTGAAGCCTAAAACCAATATTCCAAAAGAAAGGAGTACACTTCTAACTCCCTTTATTACAAATTACTTATAAAATAGGGTAGGCTGGGTAGCACATATAGCAGGCGAGCACATTTCAGTAACATCTAAAATTATCCTCATCGTAATGTAAAAAAAAAAACTTATGCAATTTTCACAATAAACAATAGATGGATCACTATCTATAATCTATAGGAGGGAATGAATTACTAAAACAAACTCCAAAACTATTTCTACATTCTTCCAACTTCAAAATAGTATTGCAGTCAACCCCACCTCTTCCTGTCCATTATCTTCTTCCTCTTGGTCAGACTTGCCCTCATCGTCCGAGAGGTACCCATGGGGGACAAAGAAGTCATTGTCGACCTCATACTGGTCTCCCTCCTCCTCCTCTTTTTCCTCTCCTTCCGAGTCACTCAGGCTCTCTCCCGTTTCCTCTTCCTCCCAATCTTCGTCGCTGTCGTACTCATAGTTGAAAATATTCTGAAATTATTGGGGGGTGGGGTTTAAAATTTCACATACAATACAGATTTTGAGATAAAATATATATTAGATACAAAGTACACCATGATAAATACTTCCATAAAAACCTCCTCTAGACATTCCAGACAAGCCATTAACATCAACAATTAAAATATAACTTTCCTGGTCTCCTGGGAAAGCAAAAATTACACAAAGAAAAACTGATAAGTAAAATGTTACAAACCAAGAGTACAAATAAATATATAGTGAAATTCTATGATCCCAGTGGAGGCGGAAAAAAACAAATAGCAGTCTCACATCTCTTGCGAAAGGCCGTCGCGCACAAATGGATTTGCTCTTCTTGCTCCAGGTTCCCCAATACGCTGGTCTGCGATTTTCACAAAACTTTAGTAACTTGGCCTTAACTGTCTTGCTATTCAGATCAGATGCGGTTTCCTGAACCATCGAGTCTCCGGCATCCATACCTTCATCCTCATCTGCAGTGTTGAGTAAACAGAGGTAATTTTTTTTTGTAAAATACTGAAAAACTTTAACATTTTTCTTCCATTTCGGAGAAATGAATTTTTTTTTTTAAATGACAAGAAAAAACAAGAAATAAAAAGGCAAAGAGAGGCAAGGAATAGTGAAAATGAGATAATGAGAGAAATATGTAGTGAGAAATATCTGGAAACTCACACACACACAAAACTGCAGGTCTTTTTTATAAAGAAATAAAGTGATTAAATTTTGCATGCTATATGAAACACTGAGTCAGATTTAAAAGTAAATGCACATTAAATAAAAAAACATACCAATAATTTCAATATCATCATCACCCTCTTCTTTCTTGTTTTCAAAAGGCCAAGTGCGATGAGATTTGGAGGGATTATAACTTCCTGTTTTGAGGACATTTACATATGTTTCCGATGCCTTTACCATTTGCTTGGTTAAATGTTCAATAAGAGACTCCCGTCGCTCCTCTGTGAAGTTTGAGCGCACTAAAGGAGCAAGCTGCATATCTTCCTTTACCTGCAAGATAAATGAAACAATAATTTATTTTAAAAATATAATATTAAAATAGACAAGCTAAGTATTACACTTTCAGGCAAGAATTAAGAGTAAAATATGGAGTTTGTCACACAATAATTATCACAGACTTATATTTTTAATGAAGGGTAGCTGATTTCCTGAAGACATTCTATATAACAAGAGCCCTTGACTTGTTATTCAAAAGAGCAGTTCTTATCGCAAACACACTTACTCTGAACTCCTTAAAGTTCCCATTACTACTCTTTTCCTCAGCTTCCTCTGGGTCTCTCTTTTTTGCAACAAAGAAACTTGCAAACTTGTTTTTCAATTTGTCTTTCTGCTTCTGCTTTTCTTCCTGTGCTAACCGTGCCTCTTCTTCTCTTATCATCCTCTCCACTTCTTTTAACTGTTGCTCCTCTTCTTTCTTCATTTTTTTGGCTCTGAAGTTTTGAACATCACAATAGAATTATACTTAAAAAAAAAAAAAAAAAGGTAATGACAATCAGTTGTAATACAATTTAAGACGGTATTATATAGCTGCATGAAACTATCATCTCAATTTAATAAATAAATATACATAAAGTTACTATCAAGCAGGTTACTTTAATCATATACATGAACAACATTGAACAAAACTTACTCCATTTCTTCTTGTCTCTTCCTTTTCTGCTCCTCTTTGGCCTTTTCCTTTTCTTCCTTTGCTTTCAGTCTCTCCTCCTCTTTCTGTTTCTTTAGCTTCTCCTTCTCAGCCAATTCCTCTTGCTTTTTCTTCTCCCTCTCCTTTCTCAACCTCTCTCTCTCCTCCCGTTTCTGTTGCCTCTCTGCTTCCTTTGCCAATTGCTTGGGAGTGAGCTTCTTTGCTTTATCAACGCTGACTGGAGTCTTTGGTGCCGAGGACTTGGGTACCTCAAGTGTATCAGAGGCTTTGGACGACATAACCGGTGAGGTGTTGGCCGAACCTGTTCCTTCGCTCTTCGAGGATCCACTGACATCTAAGTCAACCTCCATCTCTTCCTTGCTTTCATTTCTATCTTCATCTTCTTTGTCTTCCTCTTTGCTGGAATCGCTGTCAGTGTTTCCATCATCTGATTTCTTTTTTGCCTCTCCTGTATCATTCTCTTCATTCTCTTCTGTTTTGTCTTCTATTTGTACTTCTTCTTTATTAGACTTTTCCTTCTTAGAATCAGATTCAGTTTCCACTTTTTGGTCCTTCTCTTTCAGCGTTTCTTCAGTTTT
>BOPN01003848.1:25036-42536 GCA_017312705.2 Penaeus japonicus | reverse complement strand
GCCCGGTTGTAAACATTCCTCGACCAATGAGAATTAAAGAAGTCGGAAAGGAGACGGAGATCTATGTTTAACCAATCAAATTCCACTTTGAATTACACACTTGGTTGCAATTGGTAGAACCTTCGAAAGTAAGATGATCATATGAGTTTTATTTTGTTCCAAGCAAGACAACAGCTGACTGGCCGACCGACTTTTAGGCGAGACTTCAGGAAAGCGATTGCAGTGCCATTGAGTTCATGTTGCTCCTCGCTGAGGCTCCCTGGGACTCAGCCAAGCCGAAGGATGGAAGACGAAGAGGTGGAGTTGTCACTTCTGGCAGACCTGGTGGATATCGAAATCGGACGACGGGAAAAACGACCTCATTGTAACAGATGCTGGTGTGTGACTTCAACTACAGTCTGCAGCACTATCCTAAACTTTGTGTGAACGACAAAGAACTGGCCATGAAAGCTTGTGCTTTTAGGCCTTTAAAGATTACAGGAAGGCAGAGTAATAAGAATAAAGGTGAATGCGATTGTCACGACCAATAGGCCTAAGCCTAGACACTGCAAGGGGTCATTACAAAATCTGTGTTGGCAATCATTACATCATTTCATACAATTCTTTTTCCTATGATGCAGAATTGACAATGCAAGAATAATTTCATAGTCTTAGGCCTATGCTATAAGTGTATTGTGCATGGTATTTTTACTTTTATTTAGATGATTCACATGACTTTAATGGCCTAATTTTGATATTTATTATGTGAACACTTAGGATAATATTGTAATGTATATAATGAGTCTTAGTAAGTCTTTTATTTATTCAAATAGTACTTGTCTTGATTGCATTAGAGTCTGCCTTTCTCCTAGTATCTATTTACTTCCATGTTATATTTTTTTGATCCAGCACAAGTTGCAATTTCTTTTCCTCCTCTTTCTTACCATATGATATGAAAGATGTTTTAGTGCATCTCAGTTTAGCTTATTGTTAACATTATAATGAATATACTCATTGTTTTAACAAGTCAATGCAAAGAATGCATGCATTGTACACATGCACTGTCCACTTTTTTTGGCATCATTCCACAAGTACTTAGTTAACCCATTCACGCCGGGGCTGTTCCGGCTTTGCACGGTCGCAATACTGGGGTTCTCGAACGCATAAGCCTAGCGCCTCGAGATTCTTGGACGTACAAGCTGCGAGCCTGGGCTGCCCGCTCGCTCAGACTGAGCGCGCGGCTTGCCCTCACAGTTCATCCCCGGCGTCTGACGCAAAAAACACAATACGTGTCATCACGTCAACCGGCTCCAATGGGGTAATTAGCAAGCTTGCTTGACCTTACATATTTACCACATTCCTTTTATTTTTAGGAAAATCCTTTTCATTTTTATTGATGTTGGGATAATATTTATAATAACGTTAATAAGAATAACATTAGTAATAGAAATTAAAACTTTTTGAACAAAAAATAAAAGAATGAGGTAAACAGGTGAAGTCAGGCAGACCTACGAATTGACTCCTTAGTGACTAAGTTCTTGTGGAATCATTTATGTGTAAAAAAATAATAGTAAAATAAAACCATTATGGACAGTGCATATCTCTAGCATCAGTAGGTTCATTAATGCAGCAGTGACGTAGATGGTGAGACTTTAGCTTGCAAGATTAAATAGAAATATATAAAAGATGTATGAAGAAGATATGATGAGATATACTAGTAGCTTTTGTTATATTGTTAAAAAGCTTAATGTTAGTTTTGTACAATTGAAGGCCATAAGTAGCATGTGTTTTCAATATACATGACTTGATGTAAGTGCATAGGTACTGTATGTATTCAATCAAATATATATTTCACTTCAAGATAATTATTGACAATAGAACCACACGGTGATAGAGAAAAAATAATTTAGTGGACGTAAATAAAACGTGAAACAAAAGTGTTAGACATAAAAAAAATAATCTGCATAAACTAGAGGTTTATCACAGTGAGCGGATTTATAGATCAAATAATGTGATGTCCTTTGTGCGTGCTTCTCCATCAATGTTCAATAAACTTTCTCCACATGTAGGCCTATTCAGGTAAGGTAGAGCTGGCAGACTTTGGCAATCAATTATCAAGAAATAAAAACAGTCCGAGCCTGCAGATTCCACAGCATTGCTTGATGCATTCATGTTATACATAATTACTTATTTCAGTTATATAAAGTAAAAAATATACCATAGTAATTGAAATGTATTTCATTATTTCTTTTGAAAGATTATATTATTAATAATTGTTTAAAGATTCACAGATATTTATTATTTGATAACTAGAATAATTTTCATAGATTATTCAAGAGTTTTGTTACTAGTATATTTTTGCTGGAGAAATGGCCAGTGTAAAAGAAGTAGTTATTACTGCAGGAAGCATTTATATTTATGTTTATTTATATATATATGTATATATATATATATATATATATATATATATATATATATATATATATATATATATATATATATGTAAAATTACATATATATACATATAAAAAGAGTACAAGTTACATTTCAGATATTAGGCACTATTTTGTAATACATTAATAATCAGGTGTTTTGATGTTTTAACGTCGTTGAAATTTGGATCAGCAGGTTATTTCTATTATTTTCTAAAGGAAGGAAAACCAAACATCATTTGAATAGATGAATAAAACTGTAGACTAACACATTTGATAATGGAAAGTAACATTTGCAGTCGACCAGTGGCTGTCTGCTGGTGCCAGAGTCTTGATAAGCAGAGAGTGGAGACGTCATGCCGGGTCGTAATACTGCAGCATCCACACGAGGAAAAGAGATGCCTTCGGACTGCCCCAATGCTACAGGCAGCTCTTCCCAATGGATCTTACATGCAGGTCAAAGGAAAGAGATTCTCATTGACAAGGTAGATTGTGCTGTAAACTTTTTGAAGTGGTTATTTCGATTTACTTTTCTCTCTATTTGTGTTTGTGGGAGGAGGGAGTATTTCTTTGCATTGTGGTTAGTATTAAACCTTTGTTTCTGAATTTGTCTAAATTTTGTGACACATTTCATGCCAAATAACCTCAAACCAATTATTTTCCCCCCATCTTTTTTGTTTGTTTCTTTCTTTCTTTCTTTCTTTTTTTTACTATTATTATTATTATCATCTTATCTTCTTATTTTTCTCCTTCTTCTTTCTTTTTTGTCTATTTCCCTCTTATCCCTCAATTGAAATAAATTTCTCTCTTTCCCCGAAGGTACCCACAGCTAACAGACATCCTGACAAGTGAGAACTCCATTTTAATGTATCCTGGAGAAGAAGCCATGAGTCTGGAAGAACTACCTCCCGTGGGGAAAAACCAGCCCTCATACAACATTATAATTATTGACGGAACATGGCAGCAAGCTAAATCAATGTTCCATAACTGCCACCAGCTCCATTCATTGAAACAGGTAAGATAGAAGAATCAGTTGCATGGAAATAGAAGAATTGACTTAGAGGTCATGGGCAGAGATCATTTCTAATGTGAAATGTTCAGTATGTTTTATTAACCCATTGCAGACGGGGATAGATTCGCTTGCCCAGTCTCCAGGATAGGTTTTATTTTAGATCGAGGCATCATGATTTGAATCTTCCCACTCTCTTTCAGTCACTCATTGTAAAACTAGAGCCATTTTTGTGTTTTATTGAGTTTAGAGACTTATATGTGCCATATGACAGGCTCTATCAATGCTGCAGTTGACTAAAATTGTAGTATATGATCCATATTAGCTCATTATTTTCTCTATATTCTGTGTGATTGAAGTATTGCTGTCTTACGGGAGGACAAAAAGCAACTTTATTTTTTCATATTTTTGTGCTGTCATGAACGAATAAGAAACATATAACCACCTACAATGAAGATAACATGAAGAGGTAGGGAAGAGGAAGGAAACCTGTGTTTGTGACTGTGAGTGCCACAGTGAAAGGTATCTATATTGGCACAGGAGCACATTTTAAACACTGGGTATGGATTGAGTCACCTTCCTCTTCACATTCTGCTTGCACATCCTTCATCGGCGGTACTTTAGAGCAAGAGTGTTTGCCAACTTGGAGATAGTGCTTGCTAGAGACCGTAGATGGGTGCCATTCAAGGCTCTCTCTCCTGCTGGTGCTAGAAGAAAGTGGTGCCATCTAGGTTTTGTAAGTGAGTTGAAAACCATTTTGCTCATTATTACGGCAGTTATAATAATTATGACTGCAATTGTCAACTTCACTCACTCATTACTTATAGTACAATAAAATAACATAGTGATCCAGAATCCCCGAACGCCATGACGCCAATTGTCAGGCAGGAGGTCCTGCGTCATGTATGACAAAAAAACACGTCATCCGTCGTTAACGGGTTAAGTTAGCTTAATATTACAGTAATTATGACTGTAATTGTGCCATCATCACTCACTCCTTCCTCATAGTACAATAAAATGATGCCTGTTGTTAGGCCAAAGCTCCTACGTCATGTATGTCATGAGATCCATTCACAATTGGTTAAGACTGTGTTAACCTTTTTTTTTTTTCTTGTATTATTTCTCTTTTTTTATTTCATAATCTAATTAGTTTATAGTGATTGTGGAAGTAACAATGTTTTGTCATGAATTTTTAAACTGCAACTTCGCAAGATGTCCATTTAGTAGCATGCAGCAAATATTTTTTAACCCATTCACGCCGGGGCCATTCCGGCTTTGCACGGTCGCTATACCGAGGTTTTCGAACGCATCATCCGAACGCTTCGAGATTCTCGGGCGCACGGGCCGCGAGCCTGGGCTGCCCGCTCGCTCACCCCGAGCGCCGGCCTTGGCCAGATATCTCGGCGGCGGCGTCGGACGCGAAAACCACGAAACGTGTCAGCACGTCATCCGGCGTGAGTGGGTTAATGGATTTGCATTTGGATATGGTGTGCTTTCAAAATGTTTTGGTTTGAGGTTTTGCTTCCTCTAGGGTGCCCCATCATACCTTCCAGTAGTTCTACCAATACCCTGTGTAGTTGCATTTTATTCTGTGCTGTTAACCCAGTACCGATGGGTCCAGTGAGAGCTGGCAACCCCCTACTCCAAGCAGCCTACTGGATGGAATATGAGCCTGATTTGCCACGTTTTTTATTGCGTGTGTGATTTTTTTGTGTAATGCATGATTTAAATGAAGGATGACATTGAGTTGACTTTATGAGGTACAATACAAGCTTTATTGATGTTATAATGCTTCTACCTCTGAGTCCAGAGTTCATACTCTTTACTTATGTATAATCTTGTACTATGTCAAGTACCATTACCACAATATCATGAGCTAAAGTCAGACATATACATAAAATATGTGAAAGCTTTTTCTCCGACAAATACAACTTTTACCCATGTTGTAAGTTCATAATCTTTCTGTAGCATACTCTTTTGCTCAAAAACATCATTGTCAAAGTATCATGAGGGAAAATTATATTTATATACATACAAGAAAAATAACTTTATGTAAAAAAAAAAGAAAAAAGAATAACTACAAAACATAAACATGATAAAAATTTAACACATACATACATATATATATAGATAAAAATGAATATGATTCTGAACACCCTTGGTGGAACATAAGAGGCTGGCCACCTGATGTGGACTCACTCACTAGTACCCTCGCTGCTGAAGTTGGGATTGGACTTCACATGGAGGACATGTGGCCTCTCTGCTTCTCAAGTGATCACTCTTCATGTCACCGATCATTAGCATCACCAACTCCTTGCAGAACTCCTTCTCTGGCATCTTACCCCCCATGATCCAATACACGGCAAAGGAGTTCACAAGGGAAAAGTCAAGGAGGAAGATCTTCCTATACCACACCCTCTACTTCTGAGGGGTGAAATATGAGGCAGAGAATTAGTCCCCAATGTCAATGCCTTTCATGCCGATATTGTAGTCGGTAATGATGCAGGGCTTTCCTCCCTCCTCAACCCAATCAGTGTGGATGATGGAGAGCATTGTAACGACATTACAGTCACACCACTGTAGAGCTAGCAATCCTGTGTTGCTGTTCCTATAGTCCACTTCGCCCCTCTTTCACAGTGAGGTCACGGGGCATCTACTCACTGGTTACCCTTACTGTCCCCACCGCATTCATCCGTCAGGACTGGAACATGTGGGAAAGAGATGGAGAAGTGTACCAATTGTCTACAAAGACAGTGTACCCTTTCCCCATGCTACCACTCAATTCCAGCAAGTCCAGTACTGCCTTTGTCGAGGCCAGCACAGTACTCTTATCCTGGCCCGTGTAGATCTGGAAACATGAAGTGTATCTGCTGGATGGGCCAGTACTGGCCAACAATTTGTACACCTTCAAACCAAACCTAGCTCACTTGTTTTTATTGTAAGTGACAAAACTCAGTCTCCCATGGAACTTCCACAAAGACTTGTCTATGGCAATGTCTTCCTCGGGACCAATGTCTCAACAAAGGCAGTGATGAGGGCGTCTATAACTGTTCAGAGTTTCCACAGACGGCCCTCAGTAACCTCTCCCTGAGGACCTCTAGTTCCTCCAGTTGTGCGAAATGACGGTGGGTCTTGAGGTGGTCAAACAGATCCCAGGACATGTCTTTGGAAAAAGCTCAACACGAAGGATTGAGTGATGGGACCAGAAATCCCAGGGAAGCAGGGAAGATTGTGGAACCCCATCATCACGTGCAGACCAAAGTACACCATCAGCTCCTCCTTGGGCATGGGAGTCACACTTCCTCATGTGAGGGGAGACAGGAGGAGAAATGCCTGCATACTTAGAAGCATACAAAAAGCAAATGTTAGTAACACAATTACAAATTCAATAAACAGCTTATATGTACACAAATTGCAATAATATAAGAGACAATAACAGTGAAAAATTATAAACTCACCAATTGCTCTTGAGGATGTTATGTTGAAGGAGATCACCCATGAAGAAACACTAGAAGATCTCAAGGGGGCTGCTGGTTGCATCCAAGTTGGCCTTGATCCCAGGAAAACCAAAAAACCCAAACCTATTTGGGACATCGCTTTTACGCGAAACGAAATTCGGGGTCCCAGGTTTGTTCCTCTGCCACGCTCTGGTGGTGAAGGTTGGCAATAGCTCGTCACTGTGGCATAACCCGGATGTTGATGGCTGTGGCACATCAACATCCAAACAGGAGGAGGGGAGGAGGAGCATTTGGTGCTGTCTCTTTGGAGCCCTGAGTGATGTATGGGGGTCAACGACCTCCTTATATACCCAATTTCCCACCAGGTAACCGATACCAACGTCATATCATACAACATGGAAGAAGTAGACCAATCAGGTCAATGGAATAATATTACATCCTGTGACGTTGGTCACACATGACTTCACGTAAATGATGACATGCGACTCACATGCTGGAAGATCATCATGATGTCACATGTGGTGATGGGAAACACACATGATTTCACATAACATCTCTGCTTCTACCTGTTTACCTTACCTGCTGCCCGCTGTTGCAATGGCAGCACACAGCAAAGGCAGAAATGCAAACTTCCTAAACATATAGTGTTAATAAATAATTGTTTAAAACCATAAAATCACCTTATTTCGATTATATATTGATGCAGGATGTGCAAGCAGAATGAGAAGGACAAGGGGATCCAGACCATGTGCCAGTATAGCTGCTTTTTGCTATGGCACTCACAGTTGTAAGCACAGGTCTTCTTTCTGATCCTCATTTCTTCATTTATTTTAACCTAATGGTCACGTTTTTAAATAAATATTTGTGCAGTAGGATGGCTGGTTTACACTGTCTGGCATGGTGCCATCCGCGCCTATGACCAATTCTGCCTTTGCAGCAAAGCATGCCATCCACTGCTAGTGGGTTAATGCATACAAAAAATTAAAAAGTTGCTTGTTGTCCTCATTCAAAACTGTGGTACTTCTGTTCCTCTGAGAATAAAGAACATAATGAGATGATAGGGCCTTATACTACAATTTTAGTCTACTACTTTATTAAAAAATACTATTAGTTGGCACATGTAAGTCTCTCAGTATAATAAAACACAAAAAAATGATAAATACAAATATGGCTTGAGTATTATAAAGAGGGAATGAAAGAGACTGCAAAAGGTTGCAACAGAAAGGGTGAAGTTCCATCTCTCGCAAGTGGCAGTAGTGCACATCCTGGGGACCAGTCAAGCAAATCTATATCCTTTAGCAATGGGTTAAATGGCTGTTCAATTTGCACAGATTTGTTGATTTCATGTCAGGGATCATGGAGATGACAATAATGATAACGATATTGAACTTAGAGATGAAATTCATATATCTTATTTTACTTGTTCTTTGTTTTTTCTTTCCTATTAGTTCTTATCTGTTTATTCTTTTATTCTTGTATTTCAAGGTAAGACTGACTGGAAAGTACACCAGCGAATATGTCATCCGCACACAACCCACCGAGGATGCACTCTCGACAGTTGAGACGGCAGCCATTGCTTTGGCCACACTGGAGCAGAACTGGTCAATTTATGATACTCTAGTTCAGCCGCTGCAACTTCTCTGCCAGTACCAGGTAAGAAGATTTATGTAAGAAGTATTTCCTTCAAAATTTTGAAGGATGTACTAGTTATTAACAAATGTTTGTAAAGGTTCATGTACTTTATTTGGTTTATGCATTCTAGTGTATTAACCCATTGCGTACGGGTGTCATGACATACATGACGTAGGAGCTTTGGCCTGACGACGGGCGTCATGACGTACATGACGTTCGGGGATTTTGGAATACTATGCTATTTTATTGTGCTATGAAAAAGGAATGAGTGATGATGGCTACTGCAGTCATAATTACTATAATTACCGTAATACCGTGCTAGCTTAACGTCCAAAACCTAGATGGCACCACTTTTTCCTAGCACCAGCAGGAGAGAGAGCCTTGAATGGCACCCATCCACGGTCTCTAGCAAGCACTGTCTCTATAGAGCGATGGCACACACTAAGTTGATGAACCCTTGCTCAAAACTACCGCCGATGAAGGATGTGCAGGCAGAACGAGAAGAGGAAGGTGACTCAATCCATACCCAGTGTCTAAAATGTGCTCCTGTGCCAATATGGATGCCTTTCACTGTGGCACTCACAGTCACAAGCACAGGTTTCATTCCTCTTCCCTACCTCTTCATGTTATCTTCATTGTAGGTGGTTATATGTTTCGTATTCGTTCATGACAGCACAAAAATACGAAAAAATAAAGTTGCCTTTTGTCCTCCCATAAAACAGCAATACTTCTATCACATTGAGTATAAAGGAAATAATGAGCTAATATGGATAATATACTACAATTTTAGTCAACTGCAGCACTGATAGAGCCTGTCATATGGCACATATAAGTCTCTAAACTCAATAAAACACACAAAAAAATAAAACACAAAAACCGCTCTAGTTTTACAAATTATATTGCTTCAAGCGGTCTCTCTCTAAAATAAAACCTATCTTGGAGGTTGGGCAAGCAAATTTATCTCCGTCTGCAATGGGTTAATGGTGATTTCAATTCATTAGGAAAGAAAATTAAATTGTGTTGAAGAATGGCATACTGCCTGATTCAAAGGATATATTAGGATTTCAATAAATTTGGTTCAAGATAAGAAACAAAAAATAGTATAAAGTTTAAGGAAATATTGCAACTCAGAAATATATATGTGTGTAAGAAATATATATGTGTATGGCTTGCTCATGCATTATTAAAAGTAATTACCAGTATTTTGAATATTATTTTATTTCTAAAACAACATGAAAAGGCAAATGTAAACTGACTATACCATTATTATCATCAAGAAAAAGTCTAGCTACATAAATGATTGATTGAAAATGTTTTTGTATTTTCATCTCAACCTTTGATCTGAACAGCAGCAAGTTGTCTTTTCTTTGGGTATTATTGATGTATGTTTATTTTTTAATTATTAACATTCAATACTAGTTTTATGTCATGTTTAGTGACTTGACAGTTTTATGGAAATGCCAAATGCTGAGTGATAATTGCTTTCTTTTCTTGAGAGAATATATATACTGAAGTCTGATATATTTGCCAAAGTCCAGTATTTATATTGCTTGTTTGATTATAAACAATAATATTCCAGATGAACCATGGTGCAGTACCTCACCAAAGCAAAGAATACATGATTGTCTCAGGACGCTACAAGAAGCCACTTGGAAAGAGAACCTACAAAAAGCTACGCAAGTGTGGAGCCAAGCAGGGGGACACCCTGTCTGATTTCATGGATTCGCTGGTGAACGGTTATGATACTCCTGGGGAAGAAAATGATGACAGCGTGCAAGATACCCACAGTTCAAGCCCTGCAGAGCATATCAAGGAGGATGCACAAGAAGAGGATGACCATTTTTGCCACTTTGACGGAGAATCCAGAGAACCATTCATCAATGGCAAAGAACGCGAAGTGCCCCAGTTAGAGTATACCCCTCCCGATGGGAAGCTCATGTCTTATGATGAGATCAGATGATACATTGTCTGTCTGATAGGGCATCTCTTAGGTCTAATTCCTTTGTGTGTAGGTGACATCTACATGTTAAATGCTAGTGCAAGTTGTGAGTTTGGCAGATATTCAAAGGTTGTGCTTTCTGCTTCGAAATATTGTCTGCCAAAGTTAAGCGAAGATGAGTGTGAACTTCTGTCATAAAGAATCAGAGTTTAGTTTTCCAGTTTTCATAGTCTTACGAAATATGGATCTCCCGTAATTATAACATATAAAGAATGTATTGTGGCCATATGATAACAGTCAGTAAGTAGTGCAGAAAAACATGTATTCTTTTAGATACTGTTCAAAGAAATAACAAAATGTTATTTTACAACACTTCCCTTTATTTAGAATTTATATCCACCTTAAGTTTCAACAATTTCTATTGCTGTTGGATTATAAAGGATACTAATATTCTCCTAAAGTTGAGGTATTTTTCATAGAGAAGCTTACACAAACACTCAGGCTTTAACGGTTATTCAGTTTTATGTCGAAAGTTAAAGCAGTAAAAGAAATATTCATTGTATGAGTAATTTTACCATGCTCAACACTGAAAACAAAGATGGAGAATTTAGTGTACCATGTGCTTTTATAAAGAGAATTTCTTCATTTATTTTCCGTTTTCCTGATTCTCAACAAAAATCATGATCTGAAACACATCTAAAGACCAGTCATTGAAAGGAGTTTGTTAAAAAATATATATATATTATAGATGTTATTACTATTATTGTAATAAGTTTGTTTATATGATTTTTTTTTCTATTATTGTTATTAATACATATTATTTTTGTTTTAATCTTAATGATCATATTTGTTATCACTTTTATTGAGTATTAATTTTATCCAAACTCACAACTGTTAATAGTAATATTCCAGGTATTTGTTTTTTAGTAGGATCCCCTTTGCTGTTATCAGTGTGGCTGACATGTACCAATTTCAATGGTAAATACATTAATGGAACCTCTCTTTAGTGTTGGTTACAACCTATTATTATACTAAGTTATACTACAATTCATTTGATAAATGAGGATAACAGTCTTCACATTTTTCTTTATTAGTTTTAGTTACTGCCATTGCCCGTGTGGTGGTCAATTCTATAAATCACTCCATTCAATTAATGTCATTTTACACTATCCTGAGGGCAAAGGGATGCTCTTATACACTCTTTTCTTAGTTTGGGTGATCGTTCTAGATTGTATAGTGTTATTGTGCATTTTTTTAAACAGTGGATTGAGTCACATTTTTACTGATTTAATATATTATATATGTGTGTGTGTTCAGGTGTGTAATATATATATATATATATATATATATATATATATATATATATATATATATATATATATATATATGTATATATATATATATATATATATATATATATATATATATATATATATATATATATACATATATATATATATATATATATATATATATATATATATATATATATATATATATATATACATATATATATATATATATATATATATATATATATATATATATATATATATATATATACATATATATACATATATATATATATATATATACATATATATATATATATATATATATATATATATATATATATATATATATATATATATATATATATATATATATTATTTATATATGTATATATATATATATATATATATATATATATATATATATATATATATATATATATATATATATATATATATATTATTTATATATATATATATATATATATATATATATATATATATATATATATATATATATAAATATATATATATTTATATATATATATATATATATATATATATATATATATATATATTAATATATATATATATATATATATATATATATATATATATATATATATATATTATTTATATATATATATATATATATATATATATATATATATATATATATATATATATATATATATATATATATATATATTTAAAGTATAAATCTTTTTCAACCACAAAATATATATACATTATTTTTTCTAGATGAAATTGCTGCCTTTTATGTTCATCTTTTTACTTTTGCTCTCATTTTTGGATGAAGTAGTGGCAATGTTAGATTTACAGCCCCACTCCACTTCCAAGTCCACCACCCAGGATTACTAGTGTGTGAACTGTCAGTTTCAACTCTTTATCTGAAATGCATGCTCCTTTCTTACATTAGCATGTGTCTTGATGAACAAGTTCATACTGGAGGTTCACACGTTGGCAACGTGGTGAACTTGGAAATGGAGAGGAGTCTACTAATGTTTTGTTTTTTGTGCATTTAGAGTTTCTGTCGTTCCTCTCTTGGCCCAATTTAGCATTTGATGTGATGTCTATTTGTAGTTCAGTTCAGTTCAGACAGATATGCGAAGACGTCGCTTCGCCCGGGCTATATGCTCAAGGCGGCCCGGCCTCTGCCAGCTATGAGTGCTGACTCATCTTATCTAATCTTTTCTGATCATCATCGCTGATTCAATTCAGCTCAGTTCAGAGAGATTTTGCGAAGACGTCGCTTCGCCCGGGTTGTGTGGAAGGGGTAGCCCGGTCTCTGTTGGCTATAAGTGCTGACTCATCTGATCATCATGACTGAACTTTTACCTTGGCGGTCGGATTGCCTGTAGGCGCTCCAGTTGCCAGGGGGCTAATGACAGGCATAGCCTTCTAACCAGCCCGGCGGCTGTCGTCTCTGGGCCCTGCCTGAGGAAGCGAGTGTGCTCGCATTCCATCAGGTAGTGCTCTAATTTGGCGTCCGGCGCGCCACAATACTCACAGCGTCGCTCATCTTGCCCAATAGTGGGGATGATTTGCCACGCATTGGCAGTGCCTGAGCCTCAGTCTGTGCAGACTGACTTCAGCACACCTTGATATTCTGGGAGAGAGTATCAGCGACTCATAGCCTGTGGCGTTTGAGTACCAGCTGGCCGAGGGGGAGGTTCTCGCCTTCCTGTGGTTCCTGCAGGGCACCGACCTGCCCTGCAACCATCGTTTTACGCCTTAGCAGTTCCCGGCTAAGATCCACCACAAGATCACTCAAGGGTTTCCTCCTGCCTTCCTCCGCTAACCTGTCAGCTACGCTATTCCCTTCAATACCAACATGGCTTGGGACCCAGTTGATGATGATGCGTCTTCCCTGATCCAGGATTCTCTGAGCAATGGTGAGAATCGAGGTTATCAGGTAAACGTTATCAAGGGGCGTGCTTTGTTGCAGGCTGTCAATGGCGGCCCTAGAGTCTGTGTGTATAACAACATGCCCGTCCGTCTGGGCTGCATGGGCTAGGGCTCCCATAATAGCGACTGCCTCTGCCTGGAGCGAGGAGGCATTGTCGGATACCCGCATAGCTTTCTCTATGCCCCTTGCTGCAAACCGGCCTGCAGTGCGGGTGGTGGGGTCTACAGAACCATCCGTGAAGTAGGTTTTACTGTTCAGCGGCGTGATTGCTGTAATGTTCCTCTCCGCCTCAGCCTTCAATAGAGGCGAGTACTATGCTTTTCTTTTCTTGATAGACTCATGACAGAGAATTCTATCAAGGATCGTGCCCACGGCGGGGCTGAGACATAGTCAGGGTGGGGATGGTCCATGCCCTTGATCAGTAGTGTCTCTTTGAGCTCAAAGCGTTTCAGCACTCTGGTTGTCTGAGACAGCCAGGTGTTGTTAGCAAAGAGTTCTTGGTTTTGTGCAAGCCGACGCTGCACTCTCTGTCTTAGCTGCGAGTCCAGTGGGGACTGTAGGACATTTGCAAGGAACTGGGCCGCCATCTGATCAATCCGGGTGTCCAGGGGAAAGAGTTTGGCCTCCAGGAGGAGGTTAGTAACCTTAGCCCACCCAGGGGCACCCAGAATAATCCTGGCAGCTTCGTTTTGCATTATGTCGAGTCTTTTCCTGAGTCCAGGTTTTACTGTGATCAGGGCGATCGAGCGCGTAGCCATCCACAATGGGACGGACAGCGTGCACGTAAAAAGATCTTAGTACGCGGTGTCCAGCCCCTAAGCGCCGCCCAGACAGAGCTCTCATGACAGAGAGCCTTGCCTTGGTCCGGTCTAAGAGATGTTTGATCTCGGAGCGGAAGGTGAGGTTCTTATCGATCCATACCCCCAAGTATTGGTAGACGTGTACCCACTCAAGCTCTAGACCTTGGACTCGCAGTCTTTGATCACAGACATCATGCTTCAGCGCCATTGCCTTCGATTTGGCTGCTGAGATCTTAAGCCCGACTCTGCAGCATTCCTCAGTTATTAGGTCCAGACAACGCTGGGCCTTTCGACTGATTCACATTTCCTTTCCAGTGGAGATAATTGCTAGATCATCTGCATATGAAATGATCGTGCACCCCGCTGGGAGTGGAATGTCGAGAATGTTTAACATGAGGATGTTGAACAGGGCCGGGCTAAGGACCCCTCCTTGAGGGGTGCCATTCTCTAGAGGCAAATGCCTGGAAAGGTGACCTTGGAACTTCACTCTGGCAGTTCTGTTCCGAAAGTAATCGCTACTATCCAGGCAAGCAGCCTGCCTTTGATTCCCTTGCGGATCAGGATCTCCTGAATGGCTAACGGGTTTGCCAGTTCAAAAGCCTTCTCCAGGTCAAGAAGACAGTGCTGCTGCTGCTGACAGTGCTCAGTAAGGTGGCAATGCTGTGGGTAGTGCTCTTGCCCCTTGTGAACCCGTGTAGGTGTTCATGTGGAGGTCCCAGCTTCCATTGGAGCCGATTCAGTACCATTCTCTCTGCTGTCTTTCCTAGACAGCTAAGCAGGGAGATGGGGCGGTACCGTCCTGGCTCCTTTGGTTTGGGGACGGGAATTATATCAGCCCTCTTCCAGCACTGTGGCAGTGAGGAAGTTTCCCAGGACTTGTTGATGAGATGCAGAAGTGCAAGCTCACCTTCATGTCCTAGGTGGGAAATGATGGGGTGGGAGATCCCATCGCTACCCGGGGCTGACCGGGAACTGGACTTGTATGTTCGCCGTAATTCCCTCAGAGAGAACATGGCATCTGTATCATCAGGCTCGACCGCCTTTTCTCTGATGAGGGCATGCCTGCCTGGGAGCAGTTGTTCTTGGCATGCCCTCAGCTCTGCTGGTAGTCCGACGCTACTTGTTCTAGCAGAGAACTCGAGTGCCAGTCTCTCCGCCTCCGACCGCGGGTCATGGTGGGTCTTTTTTGGGGCTGAGCGATTCGTGGCCCGTCTGATGACCCACAATTCTGAAAGGGAGGTTTGGTGGCCAAAGGACTCACACTTTTCCTGACTCCAGCCACTTTTCCTTCTTTAACCTCTTAGCAGAGCATGGTTCTCGGGAGTCATCTGCGAAAGTGTCTTCTGCACATATTGATTCTGTGGTTAACCTCCTTAATCTCATCATTGTAGTACCAGGCGTCCTTGAAACACCTGGACCACTGACGAGTTTTGGGGATGGTTTCTGAGGCTGCCTCGTCTATGGCATTTACTAGTCTGGCCTCAAGTATGTCCACATTATCATTAAGTGAGGAGTCACTGGTTCTGAGGCACACGGCCAGAGCCTCCTGGAAGGCTTTCCAGTTGGCTCTTTCCACCTTCCATCGAGGATTGTGCTGGGGCATGGGTGCCGGGCCAGCATCCAAGATGGTGGTGACTATCCCATAATGATCGCTCGTGGCAGTGTTGTCCACAGACCAACTAATTCTCTCGACCAGAGCCGCAGTGACAAAGGTGAGGTCAAGGACCCCCCCGCCAACATGCGTAGGCTCCTGGCTGTTGAGAAGAGCAATCTCTGGGCATGACTCTAGCACCTCGGCTATATGGCAGCCTGCCATATCACGTCTCTGAGTGGGAGCCAGTATAGGGTGGTGGCATTAAAGTCCCCCCCTATAAGAATTAGCTCATGTGCTGCAGCAGCACAGGCTTCACTGATATCTAAGCCCCTACAGTTTGGCCTACTGTATACATTGTACAGCTTGAGAGGACCCCCGGCCAAATGGATCTCAACAGCAAGGGATTTGACACCTTCTCCGCACTGTCCAGGATCGGCAATCAGGGAGCAGGGGATAGTCGACTTCACAAGGGTAATCAGGCCTCTGGTACCTTGCGTACTCGGTAGCACAAAGGGATGATATCCCGAGAAGCGTACAGATTCCCCTGTTAGCGTCTCCTGGAGCATGACAACATCAATGTTCCGAGATCGCACGATCGCGTGGAGAAGGGCGGCTCCAGGGGAAGCTGTTGATGTTCCACTGCAGTATGCTTAAGTTAGTGGCCATAGTGCTTGTCTGGGTGTCTACTAAGTCATTGACGTCAAGGTATTCGGTCTCTGTGTCCGACGCTCTGTGTGGGTAATGTCAGAGATTTCGGAGTCTGACAACCCTTGGTGAGTTCACACGCGAGGTGATTTCCTCACTTGACTCGTCACTGTCGTCAGGACAGGTCGAGTTGGAAGGGCTGGGTCTCCTGGGAGGTGGAGTATTCCTGGTCGCCTTGGCCTTCTTTTTGGGTGGCCTTGGCTTCCTCACCCTTTGGGGTTTGGGCGCAGGCTCTGCCAGTGTGGTCTTGGCCGCAGGTTTGTCGGGGAGACAGGGCTCGCCCTGAGTTGGGGTGGGAGAAGGAGTCTCGCCCTGAGTTGGAGGGGGAGTTGTGGCCTTGGGCCTCATGTCCTTTTCCTTCAGGGCATTGACGGTCTGAGTCATTGCCGTCATGGCTATCTCGACTGCCTTCTCCGTCTCCTCGCTGGTCCTCTATTTGTAGTATGGTATTAAGAGTGTCTTGATTCCATTTTGGTTTAATCCAGTAACTTACTTTTCCCAATTTCGCTTGGCTTATTAACTCATATGAACAAGGGAATAGGTGATGGCACAACCAGTGGATTATTGCCATGAATGGTAATGAGTTGTAGAGAGTTGATGCCCCAATCACTAGAATTTTTCTTTCTTTCTTTCTTTCTTTCTTTCTTTTTCTTCTTCTTCTTCTTCTTCTTCTTCTTCTTCTTCTTCTTCTTCTTCTTCTTCTTCTTCTTCTTCTTCTTCTTCTTCTTCT
>BOPN01003847.1:140000-144649 GCA_017312705.2 Penaeus japonicus | reverse complement strand
AGACAGACAGACAGACAGACAGACAGACAGACAGACAGACAGAAAGAAAGAAAGAGAGACATACAGACAGACAGACAGACAGGCAGACAGACAGACAGACAGGCAGACAGACAGACAGTTGACTGACTGACTAGCAGACAGGCTGACAGGTAGACAGAAACACACAAACACACACACACAAACACACACACTCAAACACACACAAACACATACATTCAGACAGAGAAACAGGTAGAGAAAGAAAAAGAAAGAGAGAGAAAACATCACAGAAGAGAAGGAGAGACGAATCATTGTAACCTATAAGATAAATGAGCTTTCGATTTCCTTTGATTTCTGGATTATATGAGGCAATTTGTATCAATCGCTTTCTGAAGTTTTATCTCATTGTACCTTCGTATTGTTTGTTGCAGCCATGGTAGCTATCATGATGTCATGACGGAACATAGGCGACAGTCAATCGCGATCATCAATATCACGGATATTATAATTGGTTTGATATTGATGCTATTGATGTTATAACTATTACTGATTTTATCCTGATTGTTATCAAAATGACTATCATTATCATTATTATCATTAACATTATGTTAGCATTAGCATTGTTATTATTATTTTTATAATTATCATCAAAATCAATATTATTATTTTCAAAATTATCATCAAAATCAATATCATTATTACTATTGCTATTTTTCCTATAATTATTATTATGCCTATTGATATCATAATCATAATATTATTACCATTGGTATCATTATCATTTTCATTACTTTTACCATTATTATCATTTTTATTACCATTATTATTATTATTATTATTATTATTATTATTATTATTATTATTATTATTATTACTATCATCATTATCATTGCAGATATCATCATTTACAGCATTATCATTATTGATATAATTTTCATTAAGATCATTACTATATCATTCTTATTATTTGCTAGATATCAATATTATCATAATCATCACTAACATCATTATCATCAATATCATTACATGTTGTTATTACCATATCATTTTTTTCTTCTTCTTCTTTTTTTTTTTTTTTTTTTTTTTTGAGAGAGGCACTTGCGCGTTCCAATCTTACCTTGCTTAACTTTCCTATTTATCTAAACTCCTATTTCCAGATCTGACCGCCAGGAAGACCCAAATCACAAGAAATGACACACCCAGTAACAAACTCCCTTCTGAAATACACCATTCACTTTCTTTAAATTTCTTTCGCAAACCATTCCCTTTCTTTATATTTCTTTCACAAACCATTCACTTTCCTTAAATTTCTTTCACAAACCATTCACTTTCTTTAAATTTCTTCCGCAAACCATTCACTTTCTTTAAATTTCTTTCATAAACCATTCACTTTCTTTAAATTTCTTTCACAAACCATTCATTTTATTTCAATTTCTTTCACAAACCATTCACTTTCTTTAAATTTCTTTCACAAACCATCCACTTTCTTTAAATCTCTTTCACAAACCATTCCCTTTCTTTAAATTTCTTTCACAAACCATTCACTTTCCTTAAATTTCTTTCACAAACCATCCAATTTCTTTAAATTCCTTTCACAAACCATTCACTTTCCTTGAATTCCTTTCACAAACCATTCACTTTCCTTAAATTTCTTTCACAAACCATCCACTTTCTTTAAATTTCTTTCACAAATCATTCCCTTTCCTTAAATTTCTTTCACAAACCATTCACTTTCCTTAAATTTCTTTCACAAACCATCCACTTTCTTTAAATTTCTTTCACAAACCATCCACTTTCTTTAAATTTCTTTCACAAACCATTCACTTTCCTTAAATTTCTTTCACAAACCATTCACTTTCCTTAAATTTCTTTCACAAACCATTCACTTTCCTTAAATTTCTTTCCCAAACCATTCACTTTCTTTAAATTTCTTTCACAAACCATTCACTTTCCTTAAATTTCTTTCACAAACCATCCACTTTCTTTAAATTTCTTTCACAAACCATTCACTTTCTTTAAATTTCTTTCACAAACCATTCACTTTCCTTAAATTTCTTTCACAAACCATCCACTTTCTTTAAATTTCTTTCACAAACCATTCACTTTCCTTAAATTTCTTTCACAAACCATTCACTTTCTTTAAATTTCTTTCACAAACCATCCACTTTCTTTAAATTTCTTTCGCACTACACATCCCTCCCGAGAACGTCTCACACTAACAAGACTTTCAAACTCGATCCAAATTGGAAGACTTGAAAGTAGTTGGGAATATTCAGAGGCGATAGAAAAGAAAGTGCATTTTCTTACGCTGTTCCTGCCCTCCCCCTCGCATACTATATTTACCAGCCCGCTGTAATGGCCGCTGCAGTGGCGGTTACTCTCACGATATGCGTCAAATTTCTCTTATTTCTTGCGTTTTTAATGGGTGCGTAGCCACTCCTCGGGAGAAACGCAACTCGGTTCTGCAGCTTGGTTCATTACTTCATCGGAGTCCAAGCGTGGCTATCCACCCCCTAATCCCCCACTACCCTCCCTACCCCTCCCCCCTCCTTCCGCCTCCACCTAGAGACCAGCCGGAGGATCAGAAGGATCGTCACCCTCCCATTACTTCTCTCCCTTAAAACCCCCTCTCCGCTGCCCTATTCTCAAGCCTTATCTCACCCCTCTCTGTCCCGTCCCCCTTCTCTCCCTTTCCCCTTCCTTTCACAACCTCTCTAGCTCTCTCTACCCCCTTCTCTCTAAGCCTACCGGAATCCCCCTTCTACCCCCCTACCTCTCTACGCCCCCCCTACCCCCCACCCTCTCCCCACCTACCTCTCCCGCGACAACAAATCCCATCACACATATCAGCACATAAAAATTCTCGCAAGGTCTCGCGAACTCTCATAAAATCCTAATTTCATGACAAGCCTTTTGCATTTCCCCTCACCATGCAAAACTTTGTGGCGGGTTCCCCTCTTGCCTCAGCCTTCTCCTTCTCCTCCTCCTCCTTCTACCCCTTCTCTTCCTTCTCCTACTTCTTCTCTTCTTTCTCTTCTTCTTCTTATTTCTCCTCTTCCTCTTCCTTCTCTTTTTCCTCCGCCTCCTTCTCCTCTTCGTCCTCCACCACCTCCTCCTCCTCTTCTTCTTCTTCCTCCTCCCCCTTCTCTTCCTCCTCCTTCTCCTTGTTGTTCTTCTTCTCCTCCTCCTCTCCTCCCTCTCCTCCTCCACCTCCACTTTCTCCTTCACCTCCCCCCTCCTCTTATTCCGCTCCTTCCTCTTACTCCAATTCCCCCTCCTCTTTCCCCCCTTCTACCCCCTCCCCATCCCCCTATTCCCCCTCTTCCACCACCTCCTCCCTCCCTCCATCCCCTACCCCTCCTCCTCCTTTCCCTTTTCCTCCTTTCCTCTCACTCCCTCCCCATCTCCCTCCCTCCCCATCTCCCCCACTCCCCCTTCTCTGGCCCTAGTACACACTCGCCTTGGAATACTAATGGGTGTCGTCTATGCCCTTAATGCCAAGGCGGACGTCTTAGCGGTGGTCGTGTCCTCCTTCTTGCCTCGCTTCTTCTGCTCGTTTTGAAGATCTTCTGGACATGCTTTTTTTTTACATTTTTTTTATTTTTTTTATTTGGGGGGAGGGTGTATGTTCTCATTGTTTCCTATTGGGTGGGCATCTCTCTTTTTCTCTTTATCTCCCTCCCCCTTTCTCTCTCTCTCTCTCTCTCTCTCTCTCTCTCTCTCTCTCTCTCTCTCTCTCTCTCCCCACCCCCCTCTCTCTCTCTCTTGATCGAAACTAGATTTCTTTCTAAGTACAATTCCATCATACCTTCTCTCTTTTTGTAATCACTTTCAGTTGTCTCTCCAAACTCTGTAATAATCTCGCCGTTCGCAATCACAGACCTCTCCTACGATCTTCCAAATCACAAGATCTCCTTAGCGGTACTCCCCCTCCCCCCACCCCACCCCTGTCCCCTCTATCTGTTATATCTCTTCAGTATTAATCTCTAAGGATCCTTAAGACGATATTAAATGTCCTTTTTTTCTCTCTCACCCTCTCTCTCTCTCTCTTTCTCTCTCTCTCTCTCTATGGTTATGTGTTTCTCTGTCTCTCTCTCTCTCTCTCTCTCTCTCTCTCTCTCTCTCTCTCTCTCTCTCTCTCTCTCTCTCTCTCTCTCTCTCTCTCTCTCTCTCTTACCATCTTTGTAACTGACCAATCACTTTTGCGCGCTCAGTAAAAAAAAAATATATATATATATATATATATATATATATATATATATATATATATATATATATATATATATATATATATATAGGTGGAAACTAATAAGAAAAGGAATATCGACATCAGTGTAAAAGGAAGATTTAACAGTAGGTTTACTCGGTATGGGGAAAGGAGGAAAGGAGGGCTTCGCCTGACGACACGGAAAGTAAGCCCGATTATAGATAGATAGATAGATTGATACGTGTGTAGATAGGTAAGAAGATAGATACGTAGAGAGAGAGAGGAAGAGAAAAAGATAGATAGAGAGAGAGAGAGACAGAGAGAGAGAGAGAGAGAGAGAGAGAGAGAGAGACAGAGACAGAGACAGAGAGAGAGAGAGAGAGAAGGAGAGAGAGATGAAAATCTGCACTTATATGGCTCTCTTGGCGAGGGAGGCCGAGCCTGAGGGGGTAGAGGGAGTTTG